>JAXIVH010000014.1:9593926-9597295 GCA_036785325.1 Urophycis tenuis | reverse complement strand
TGTGACTGCGTGCGTGTGTGTGTGTGTGCGTGTGTGACTGTGTGTGCGTGTGTGTGTGTGTCGTGTGTGTGTGTGTGTGTGTGTGTGTGTGAGACTGTGTGCGTGCCTGTGTGTGTGTGCGTGTGTGTGTGTGTGTGCGTGTGTGACTGTGTGCGTGTGTGTGTGTGTGTGTGTGTGTTAAGATACATACTCAAACATGCACACATATAGATGCACCACTCTTCTTTCCTGCAATATGCAACCTTGAGTATTTTCAGATTAAAAGCCCAGTGCAAGGCTACCTTAAGCCTACGCTAAGATTCTCTTGGAAGGGAGTTTCTTAATATTACATAGCTGCGCTTCATACACTGGGCTATAGATGTGGGCTGCAAGCTTATTTTTGACACAATAGTTTCCCATAGCCAGTTAAAAAAGAGAGAGTCACATTGAAGAGGCTCCAGGTGCTTTTAGAGCTAGAGCAACGAGATTTTGGAGGTAGACTTTAGACCATAAAGAAAAACTGGTTGTCACGGACCGTGGCCAATATTATTAAAGTAGGAGGGGAGACAGACAAATGGCATCCAAATTGAATTGCTATACATATTTACAAATGTTTAATGGGGAATTTTGTTTCAATCCGTTCCACCGTGGAGTTCAGAGGCGTGCGCAAGAATAATACGTTTTGTGTGTACGCAATCAGAGTAATAATGTGTTTGTTCCTAAGTGAGCATCATCTTCAGTGAAACGGCTGCGCCCAAAACGCGCCGACCGCGTGCGCTCTGGTCGCGTCTTGCTCGCGCCACCCGTCCTCCACCGCATCCCTCCTGGCTAAAGAGCGCATTCATTACGGTACCTGGTGATCATAGACATGAGATGCCCCGATCCTTATTTATTGAGCCATCATTGTGCCATTTGAACAATAGCATTCGTGGCCAATGCTACTCAACACCACCAGAAAGAAATCGAAAGCGAAACGCCATTACGCTTGTATTATTATTCTCCCTTGTTGCCTAAGTAGTGTTTTATTGATCGGATCAACAAATACAACTTTATCAGCGCAAGCTAGAGCATGATTATTTTACAGTTATGTAGCCTACAGGACGATACAATACTATTCGTGGAACTTACCATTGTAGCCAATCCCTGGTATGTTGTTCCTCTGGATACAGTAGAAAACCAGGTAAAAGGAGTATCCCAACAAAAGTTTACGTCCTTCTTTTAGACACGTCCAATGCGGGGAAATGACAACGTGATACAGTTCAGGTGTATCAGCGGGCGGCCACACTATCTCTCCAACAGTCTTGTGGTGTCGTCAGGACGCGCAGATTCAGTGTACAGTGTACAGTAGTGATTTCAACGTTTGAGCCCGGACCCACATGCTACAGCAGCAGCAAGACTACAATCACTGTGATCATAACTTTTGTCAGCTTTCACAAAAAAGTGTATGTTTTTAGGTCGAGAACGTGTAGAGATTCCATGTTACGCACGGCGCGGGGCAGCATTGACTGGATTCTCACCAGAGAAGTCTCCCAGGGGAAGACTATAGGGCTTCCCGATGCTGCGGTTACTTACACGCTCAGCTTCTGGGGAAAAGTGGGAAAACGTCACAGATTCACTCATGCATATCTTTTCGATTTGTTGCGTCAATTTTTTTTTTAACAGAATAGTCCATAGGCCTATATTGAAATCCACCAACTTAAAGCACGATATAAATCGAAGCAAATTCATAGGTCAACCAATCTCCAAGCATAAAAAAAAACGCACATTATCTTGGTCTTTCTTTCGTCTACATATCTGAATCTGAACATAAAAAGCAGGCAGTGGCTACAAGACTGAATATAGAAGCCCATTTTGTATGGTTTGATAAAAACATGGTATCGGTATCGGCTTAGCTAGTCCTTCTTTCAAGGATCTATTGTTTTCTGACTTTCTGTTGTCAGATGGAATAAAAATTGGGTAATTTACCAATAACTGGGAGGATTATATATCTCAATGATTCTGAGAAAATAATTTCACTTTTATATATGCCACTCGTTGTAACGTAGGCCTATATAGAGAGCAGACAGTTGTAAATGTATTATCATTTCCAAAAACGAACTTTTGAATACACCATAAACATAGGCTTAGGATGTAATTCAGGTGGTGGGGACCAATGAGGCTTTTTGTCTGTCCAACCTCTGAAGACTTCTTATCCACACTCTCATAGCATAAGCATATCTCATAGCATATCTCATAGCCAAAACACTCACTCGAAATTACAAATTACATATTAGACAGTAATTAAGATTAAAATTCAGATTCAGATTCAGATTCAGATTCAGATCCAGATTCAGATAAACATTCAGATAACAGGTTAAAGATTGAGATTCAGATTCAGATTCAGAAGCAGATTTAGATTATGAATTACATATTCAGATTACAGATACATCTGGAATAGTTAACATCTCAATCAAACACATTCCTAATGTAGATGACGCTTGTTGAATGAATTTCTGGTTTTGATTCTGATTTCTGGTGTTGTATTGGTGACCTATGCACTGTCTCCATGTAGCTGATGGGTATGGAAGATACAGCTTCACAGCCACCTCCTGCTGACCTGTAACAGGTCGCCACCATTTCCTCACCCTACCCTTCCTCCACTCACTGGGTCGCTGGGTTACCACAGCGTCCACCCTCATTATGGAAGCTATAAAAAGGAAAAGGCTTCTTCCTGAAGTCATTTTCTAACCTCATTTTGTTCTCTGTCCCAGTTTGGTATCATTTCAGGAGCCAATACTTACAATGTAAGATTTACTAACTAATTGCTAATGCCTCTCTGTATTTGATCTTCACACTAGGTAATATTGGCCCCGATAATTAACTGTTAACTGATGTTAAATTGAGGTTAATGAACCAATGAATCAAATTCCTTCACAAGTGCTCACGGCTGGCCTTATCAAGACAGGACTTGGAATGGTGTGTGTGTGTGTGTGTGTGTGTGTGTGTGTGTGTGTGTGTGTGTGTGTGTGTGTGTGTGTGTGTGTGTGTGTGTGTGTGGGTGTTTCAGAACAATCACACACACACACACACACACACACACACACACACAAATGCACAGGTTCATCGATAGGTTGTGGACATCAGTCAATTGGACTTGGTGACAAAGGATGAAGAAGTGTATTGTTGTTGCACATTAAAGACTCGCCTTTAGGTTCTCTCTCTGCACTGAGCAGGTAAACATGTTGCCACTGAACACCTGTCCTGAGTGTACAATAGACGCACGTGTGTTCATTTTATGACACATGAATCATTAAGCTGGAGTTCTGTTTGACACACGAAGAACAACCCTGTGAGACAATGGAGACGAAGGCATTGAACTGCTCTCATAATATTGTACAACATTGTCATTGG
>JAXIVH010000014.1:9578926-9586426 GCA_036785325.1 Urophycis tenuis | reverse complement strand
AATGCTTTAATGATGCTTTAATGATGCTTTAATTATCATATTGGTTAGATATCTTAGATGTCCGCAAACAAAGGGTGTGCGTTATTGTGCTTTCCTAATTATTCCATGTGAAATATATTAAAACTAATATAAATAGATGTAAAAGCTGAATAAATAGGTCTATTTATTTTCTTGCACACTGCATCATTTCATACTGTGATAGCTGTTTTTTTTTTAAAATACACAACCAATATATTAATATATTCCAAGTACATTATACCAAATCATGGACGTGCCCAGAAGCATTCTGGCAAGCATAAAAGCAAATGGTAACAATAATATTGATTGTGAAAAGCCTCGGCTGAATCATCTACTGAATCTAACAGGCTCATTCATCTAAATTCAGTTTTGTCCCGCACCTTTTTGTTTAGTTTGAACTGAAATTGTAATCTATGTGTTTGCATGTGTGTGTGTGTATGTGTGCACGTGTGTGTGTGTTTGTGTGTGTGTGCGTGCGTGCGTGTGTGTCTGCGTATGTGCGTGTGTGTACTCCTAGGTCGATGTGCACATGTGTGGGTGTGCAACACGAGTGAGTGTGTGTATTGGTGCGTGATTGCCTGCACACATCATGTATATGAGCCAGTAAGTATGTGAAGGATGGGGTTGAGGCAAGAGAATAAGACAACGAGAGGGAATAAATCAATGATAATACTGACACACTACACTGTGTATTTGGCTGGTTAAGGCTATGCATGCATGATAAACAGTATATACATATGTATATATAACAAAGCCATGTACATGTATATGTATATATATATATATATGTATATCATGGCATCATGAGCTCAAGGGGAACACGGCAGTTATTGTTGCCCTTGAGTCAAGTCTTGTAATCAGGCCAGTGTGAGGATGGATTGCTCCCAGTGATGAATGAGGGCAGGTGTAATACATACATTTTGAGCTGTCCTGGGGAGTTAGCAGATAAATGGAGACTGACCGGGACAGTCTCGTGAGAGTCTCGGGGAGTGGACGAGGCATCACTGTTTCACGCGGTTCACTGACATACACGTTTCTCAGTGAGTCAGACATTCCTCACAAAACACAACACCAACTGGGATACATACTCACGTAGAGGGACTTTGAACTCTAAGCTTTGCGAGGTTTGAAAGGTCCTCATTTACTGATGTTGTCAGGTGTTGTATGTTGCTGTGCTGTAACTTCTCGTCTTACACTGCTGTCGTGGTCAGGTCTTCTTTGGGTAGAGATATCCATTTTCTCAAGCGGTGTGCTTCACGAGGTTATGAACAGCTACAGTATATGGTGAAGGCCAGCTCTCACCAAGATGTGTTGAATATTGGCCAGGTGCACTTGGGCATTACAAAACAATCCCCTGACCCACAGCATGCAGCAACAAATCTCACACCAACCCTAAGGTTCACTGCAGTCCAATCATTTTGAAAAGTACAAAAACATTGTGTTCACCTTTGTGGCCAGGCTGCAGTGACAGACCGAGCTCACATGAGTTGTTCAGCCAAACGCTGTTCACAAGTACAGCCAAGGACGCTCCACGCATACCATGGAAATCAGAGAAACTACACACATCCTAAGTGCTGCGTGAGCAGCAAACACAAAACTAAATACCGGGGAAGGGAAGGGAGGCTAGAAAAACAGGGTCAGTAGATCATCTCAAGGAGGAGCCGAAAAAAACATCCCGATCGAGGAGGGAGGACGGAAAGGAATAAAGCCGATTTATATCTGGTGATTCCGCTCCGCTGCTCTCAACCTGGGGCGGCTGCGAGTCAACATGTTGTCATCAGATCAAACCGTTTTGAGTGAGCGTGTTTTGCTGCAGGGGGGGGGGGGGCGGGGGTTCCCCTTCTTTTGAATGTGATTACTGATGATGATTATCGGTCGTTTATCCTTCTAATTTGCCCAGTGTGAGGCAAACAGCGGGGTGCTGGGATTACTCTTCATTTGCATCCAGGCTTATTTCCTCATTGCAGACACGGGAACAGATGACAGCCACAGTGACTGAAATATGAGGTAAATCCAAGTCTGGATTTGAAAAACATAATGCAGATCATCCAGGGAGAGCTTTACACATGTTTGACACGCTGCATATCATATGACTATATAATATATGACATGATGTATTATGGTATTGAGTCATTCAGCAGAGGTTTCAATCCAAAGTGATTTACGAGATGTTCCACAAGAAACGTGTCATCCGCCGATGCCGACGGGTACACTGTAAACTCGGGGGTTCGAACCCAGAACCTTTTGGGGTGGGAGCCCAACGCCCTGACCGCCCTACCCCTGTCTAACACATTTTGTGTTACCCTTAATCCTACTGATTCTCCACTGTGTGGAGATTAATGAGCCCATTAGAGGGCGATACACTCGGATAGGTTGTAGTTTTAATGAATCGCAGGTTTTTAGCTTTGATACCATTAATCACACCAAGAGGTAAACAGGAAATCAAGGTGATTCGCTAACGAGCCAATCAGCACTCCCCGAACCCATGCTTATTCGGCGACGACACAGATATATGTGTCCTCTGCTTTTTAATTGTTAATTTAAAGTAATTAAAGTTCATTTCAAAAAACACACATGTACATTTATAGGACAGGAACTGGACCACTTTCATCACATTTGCACATAGCATACTGTATGTGTTTATTATTCAGCTATTCTTTTATTCTTCTATATTATTCTGCTATCATGACTTGCAGTGAATGCAAATCCATGCAAACCCCCTGGGATCGAACACAGTGCCTTTGGGCTGAGAATGCATCCACTCCACCATCCTGCTTACAGATCATGCATTATAATGTGTACACTTCAAAAACCATTGATGACTTCTGAATAAAGGGCAACCCTATCACCACGCATCCCAGAACAACCAACAGGAACATGGAGGGTGGGCTAATTGGGGGACTCCCAAGGGGCTCCAGTCCTGGGATGGACTTCTGGCGTCCACCTCAGATTGTCTCTCTGCCTCATTGCCCATAATGAGACATAATGCCGCAATGGAGTCACCTCCATCCCATGACTATGTCTCATTATGGCCATGAGGTCACACAGCTGTCAGCCTTCATGTAGCCTCCTGTACATCTAAAGAACCGTCCGAATCACGAGACTGCATCCAGTGTGGGCAGCAAAATAAGAATGTCATTGTACAGGGAAACATGTTTCTTTACTGTACATATGACATTAAAAGCTTTGAATCCTTTGAATCCTTTGAGAAGGACAATTCAATTACCCACTTTATTGTCCATCAACAGTGACACAAAGCATGGGTGTGTGTGTGTGTGTGTGTTTGTGTGTGTGTGTGCGTGTGTGTATGCGTGCGTGCATGTGTGAGTGTGTGTGTGTGTGACTGTATGTGTGTGTGTGCATGTATATGCGTGCGTACGTGTATGAGTGTGTGTGTGTGTGTGTGTGTGTGACTGTGTGTGTGTGTGCAGCGGATCCAGAACGCTGCAGCACGCCTTGTGTTCAACCAAAACAAATGCTCCCACATGACCCCCCTCTTCCAAGACCTCCACTGGCTCCCTGTAGTGGCTCGCATCAAATTCAAGACGATGCTACTGGCCTACAAAGCCATCAATGGAACTGCCCCTACCTACCTCCAAACATTAGTGAAACACCACGCCCCTGCTCGAGCACTCTGTTCAGCGACCTCAGCTGGTCGACTGGTACCTTTATCACTAAAAGGAGGAAAAGGTTAGATGGTGAAATCTCAACTCTTCTCCGTTTTGGCACCGCAGTGGTGGAACGAGCTCCCTGCCAATGTCAGGACTGCAGAGTCACTCCCCATCTTCCGGAAGAGACTCAAGACCTTGTTTGTTCAGAGTTCACCTGAACCCTGCATAACCCTACCTTCATGCTCTTATTTCTTGTACGTCTTGGCACTTTAATCACTCTTTGTAATTTGGCACTTTGATCGCTCTTTGTAACCTGGCACTTAGTCAGAGATGTTGCATACTAGCAATGGTTAATCTAGCAATTGAAATGCTCGAAACTTATTCTGATGCCTTTCTTACTGTATTAGCAGCAATTAAATGTTTCACCTTATGACAAATGTACTCTTTAAGACGCTTTGGATAAAAGCGTCTGCTAAATGCCCTAAATGTAAATGTAAATGTAAATGTGTGTGTGTGTGTGTGAGACTGTGTGTGTGTGTGTGTGTGTGTGTGTGTGTGTGTGTGTGTGTGTGTGTGTGTGTGTGTGTGTGTGTGTGTGTGTGTTTGTGTGTGTGTGTGTGTGTGTGTGTGTGTGACTGTGTGTGTGTGTGTGTGTGTGTGTGTGTGTGTGTGTGTGTGTGTGTGTGTGTGTATGTCTTGATGACATGGTATCATGCGAAAAACATGACAACATAACCTGTACAACAACCAGTGAAGAAAGCAAGAGGACAGAGACAGTGATAGGATGAGCATTAGGGGGCAGAGGAGCAATAAGAAGACCCATAGAAGAACAGCATAGAACAGCACTGCTGTGTGATACCATGAACACCGTTCTGCTATGTAATCAAACAGTTTGAGTTGCAAAGAGTAAACAGTCAGCCATTTATTTTAGCACATCAAGCACATTTAGCACCCAGTGAGATACCATACAGCCATAAAGGTGACAACTTTAAAAGGTCAGAGCTGTTTCTTCCAGGCTTTGTCCCCCTTATCGCTTTTCTCTACCCACAAGGAGGCTTTAGCCCCCTTCTGGCTCCTCGTATACCTTTCACTTACTCATCAAACATAACAGTGATAAATCTCTCTCTCTCTCTCTCTCTTTCTCTCTCTCTCTCTCTCTCTCTCTCTCTCTCTCTCTCTCTCTCTCTCTCTCTCTCTCTCTCTCTCTCTCTCTCTCTCTCTCTCTCTCTCTCTCTCTCTCTCTCTCTCTCTCTCTCTCTCTCTGTCTTTCAGCTCAGTGTAGTGTCTCCAGGATGCCCCATGATCTTGAGGGTCATCTTGAGGTTGATGCGGGACTCTCTTAGTCAAGGTGAAAATAAAAAGAGTGAGCCACGAGTTCTCGTTTTATCATCACATCATCCAGATCAAAATGAATCGGCCATTCCGTCATTCCGTCGGCCATTCATGTCCCTTCTGTACTCGTTCTCCTCACTCTAATCGAGACCCACTGCTCGATTACAAAGCCCTTCCTGAGGCTGCTGAGGTCTAAAGGCTCCCGTAGATTCACTGTCTACATTAACTTACGTGTTCCTTCAGCAAGCGAGATCCCTACCTCGGGGCTCGTTAGGTTACTGCAAAGCCAATAGTTGGCATGCGTTTATACGACGTGCTGCTCCTTTCTTTGCAAGGTAGCAAGTTGAACATTGATCTCCCTATTGTATTGACGTTGTTTTATTTATCCACAATTAAAGCAAAACTGTTGATGGAGCAGAGGCTACTTTCAGTCCGTTGACGACCGTCAGTGGATGTTCTTCTATGATAATTAGGTTGACCCGTACGGTGGATTATCTCGTGGATAATGGGCAGACCTCTAATTAGAGCTCACCGTAACCACAGGCACACGCACGCACAACGCCATAGCAAAGTGAGGGTGGTAATGATTACATGGGTTACAGTGTACAGTTACAGTGTACAGTTACAGTGCACTGACGCTGCTAACGTTCAGAACAACACCGGCCCACACCAGAGTGGGGTCAGTGTACAGGAGACGAGGCTACCTGTAGAGCATCCTGCACCGGAACGAGTCCACTGTTCAATCGACATGGTCAATAAAAGTGTCTGCTCAATGAATAAATTGTAAAATGACGGAATTGAACACTCAGAAGAATTGCCACCGAAGGTTAGAATAACACTATGAAAATAAGTGACATTGTTTCCAAAAAAAATATTCATAGCGATGGCAAAGAGGTGAAAAGCAATCAATGAGCCAGCTACACTTCTCAAACAAGCGCTGAAACACAGTTGTCATGAATAAATAAAAGTCAAGAAACACAAAGCATACCCGACGCCAGTTCAGCTTGAGCCTGAGCCGAGTCACTGCACATGTTTGGAACGAAGCGATCATTCTCCCTGACAGCTGCTGTCCACCCCTCCGTCTGGGGGGGACATTCCTCTCTTCAAATTGTTTATTTCTTTAAAAGGAGGGTGAAGAGTCAGAGAGAGACGTCTCATTACTGACCTCTTTGGCTGTGAGTGAACTGATGCACGCCCATGCGTGCACATTGAGACCACTGTTGGATGATTCCTGCACGCAGTGCCTGGAATGGAGAACCAAACGCACCACTTTGTAAAGGCCACAGTCAGTTTGTAAGGGCCTGGTGACAAATAGTGCTACTCACTGACATATACATATAAACACGAACATGTTGATGCTGAAGAGCTATGAATGTCCATCAGAGTATTGTAATAATCACCACAGTCATCTTATATGACTCCCTCTCTGGGTCAAACACATGCTACTGCATCACCTCTGATTGGCTGATAGGGTTACCCGGTCACCTGCAGATCAAGCGATGATGTGTCACACCGGTCCTCCTCTTACTGAAACTGAATCAAGGGGCTGTGGACAGGGGGGCCGGGCCCCTGCCCCACCACAGAGTCATAAAGATGGAAGTGCTTCTTGAAGGTGGGGGTCAGGGGGTTTGTTCCTCCCTTAACCCAGAAATCATTGTCTGTGAAAGGATGACGGGGGGGGGGGGGGGGGGGGGGGGGGGGGTGGGGGGGAATTTAAGAGCGTGGCGATTAAAGTTTTCAGATGAGTCACAGGCTTTAGTTACTTCACACAGGAACTTGCTCATATAAGTTGCAGTTGCCTCCACTCCTCAACTCTGATGAACAGTGTGCTGCTCCATCCTGGGCTACTGGATACACAGGAGGATAAAGGTGTTCATAAGAATGGTTGTCCTGTCCTGCAACTCCCACTCATGTGCCAAACAGCAGAACAAATGTGGGTTTATGAAAGCCAAAGAACAAAACCTTTTTTCAAGGCAGCGAGAACGCTTAATGGCCAATTACTTCAGCTGCAAGTCGGATATTATTCCTCCCAAAGAGGTCACGCAGCAATGTTTGTGTCTCAGGTCTCATGAAAATGTGTGAATTAACCCTCATCAGTGTAAGAGGGTAAATATTGAGACAGCATGAACCCTTAACAGCGGCTTGTCTCTCGGTGTGTTTGCTGGGTATTTACATCACGTTGTTTCCTCATTGGAGAGCTGCTATATGGGACGCCACCGGGATCATTCATTTAGAACTGCAGTCTCTGCAAATGACAAAATACGGCTCAGTGTTCAAGAGTACTTTATAAATTAGGTGCCACATTCAAGAAAGTAGTCATCTGTCACTCTGTGTTTATGCATTTCCAACATCCATCATGGATTCTATTTGGGCTGTACAGTAGGCGAGACCTGAGCTGCCTCCTTCTCTTTCCGTTTGACCGTCTCGAGCACAGAGACAAATAAATGTTACCCTTCTTGTGGAAAAAAAAGATGTGATTTCACAGTTGTCATCGTGAGCTGCAGCAGTGGAGAGTGGTGAGAAATGTCCAGACAGCAGG
>JAXIVH010000014.1:9571426-9573926 GCA_036785325.1 Urophycis tenuis | reverse complement strand
AGCAACCAAGGAAGGAGCAGAGTGCACGTGAACACACACCAGGAGCCTCAGTTCCCTCCGCAGGGAGCTAACATGATACTGACTTGGCCCCTTCCTCCTCCTCCTCCTCCTCCTCCTCCTCCTCCTCTTCGTCATCATCCTCTTCTCCTCCTCCTCCTCCTCCTCCTCCTCTTCTTCCTCTTCTTCCCCCTTCTCCTTCTGCTCCTCTTCCTTATTTTCTTCCTCATCCTCCTCCTCCTCTTCGTCATCATCCTCTTCCTCCTCCTCCTCCTCCTCTTCCTCCTGGGCAGCCAGAACAACTTGTGGCGTGCGGAGAGATCGGAATAATGTGGGCAGAGAGGAAAAGGGAAAAAAAAATCCATGAATGCTAAAGTAAACATGGGAGTAAAAAAAAATACTAAGTGAATAGAAGAACCAAACAGATGCTACTATTTTTTTTGATCCGCGGTTGCTGGAACAACAGTCATTGGAATGCATGGCGTGCTTCGAGCTCAGGTATTCTGATTTACAGTGGAGCAGGGCACCATGGCGTAATCAGGTCCTGTTGGAAAGGTAAATGTATTGTAATCCATCCCACAGTAATTACCTCCTCAGCACCACTGTTGGAGGGGAGGAGTGGAAGATGCTTTGCACAATGTGCGTGGCAACTCCCCCCCCCCCCCCCCCCCCGAGGTTTGATGAAGTGTAACGTCTCTTGACTAAAGCCCATCAATGCCCTGGGCGCTCTGACCCTATGGGATGGCGTTGTGAATGACATTCTAAATGACACAAAAATCTCACACCATTGTCATAATCCATTGTGACAGAAAATACTCCTCAGACTGGAGGAGACTGTGTGTGTGTTGTGTGTGTGTGTGTGGGCGGGTGTACGTATGCATGTGTGCGTGTGTATGAGCGCGTGGGGTGTAAAAGGAAGAGTTAACATATAGAGCCTCTGGTTCTGCCTCACGGTGCTGCCATGAACGGTGCCACCGCGGCGCGTGTGATACCTGAATGACGAACCCGTTACTCATCAGCTCCTTTGTACATCCACAAAGTGCTCATCACCGCGTTCGCACCGCCACGCGCGTCTCCACCATCGTCGACGGTGCTCACCTCTCAGGTACGCTGAGGTGTTTCCGGCTCCACATCTCCTGTGGGATGACTTTAAACAAAGCAGTGGAATCATGTGGGTGGAAAAATTGCAATGCGGAGTGAAATAAAAGACTAAACAACTTTCCAGCTCACGTAGTAAATCAGTGTCTAAATCAATCCTGCCGTCAATAGACTTAACGAGGACCCATGCCGACTGATGCCCAGTGCAGAAAATTATAGCATTTGCAATAATGATGATGATGATGATGATGGTGGTGGTGGTGGTTGTGGTGATGAAGAGGATGATGGTGATGATGTGTGAGTGTTATGGGTTGTATGATTATTATGATTATCACTGGAGGGCTGGTAGTTTACGACGTCACGTTGCCATTTTTGGAAGCATTGAACATTGCTAACATTTTTTGGGTCATTGTGTAGTCATGAAACATTAAATGATTTTTAAGTAGTACAACTCTGTTGTAGTACTGTATTTGAAGATGAAATGTGCAGTGCCTGACAGGGATGGTAGAAGAAAAGTGTGAGGAAACCAACCCAATTCCAGTAGGCTGACTTCAGTTAGCCAGCTATAAGCCTACATTTTTACTGACTGTCTCATCAACCTTATCGCATTCAGTTTAATAACTCCAGGCCATAGGAGACATGGAATTGTGTGTGTGTGTGTGTGTGTGTGTGTGTGTGTGTGTGCGTGCGTGCGTGCGTGCGTGCGTGCGTGCGTGCGTGCGTGTATGTGTGTGTGTGTGTGTGTGTTCATGAGTCAGTGTGTGTGTCTGTGCATGTGTGTGTGTGTGTGTGTGTGTGTTTATGAGTCAGTGTATATGTCTGTCTGTTTGTGTCTGAATGTGTGTGTGCTGTGAGAGTGCATGTGTGTGCGTGCGTACTTGCACATGTGTGTGTCTGTGTGTGTGTGTGTTTTATGTGTGTTGTGTGTATGCATGTGTGTGTGCGTGTGTGTGTGTGTGCGTGTGTGTGCGTGTGTGTGTGTGTGTGTGTGTGTGCGTGTGTGTGTGTGTGTGTGTGTGTGTGTGTGTGCGTGCGTGTGTGTGTGTGTGTGTGTGTGTGTGTGCGTGCGTGTGTGTGTGTGTGTGTGTGCGTGCGTGTGTGTGTGTGTGTGTGTGAGGCGTGTGCGTGTGTGTGTGTAAAATACAGAAGAGAGCAGAATAAAGGATTTTCTACTTTCCATCTGGGGGGCCCTGGAGGTGAGTCACATGTGCTCATGTCAGTAGATCTAGCCGAGCACAGCCAGTGGACTCTGACCTTGTCATGGCCACTCCAGACTGTCCCCCATTTTCTGGCGCTCCGTCTCCACTCAACCCCAACCGCAGCTCCACACGCGACCTTTCACAGCCACAAAAGATGTGTGTTTCATCAAAGAGTATGTTGGAAAACCTGGAGAAAGCGGGAGGGA
>JAXIVH010000014.1:9461100-9571226 GCA_036785325.1 Urophycis tenuis | reverse complement strand
TGGAGGTCTTGGAAGAGGGGGGTCATGTTGGAGAATTTGTGTTGGTTGAACGCGAGGCGTTGCTGCAGCGTACTGGATCCACTGCAAAGGTTTTATTGCGGTTGCAGGGAGTCAGCTAAGAGCGAAGTTGCAGTAGTCGTTGTGTGTTCATTTAAGACACCCAGCTGTGCAGAGAAATACGGCTGAACCCAAATGATGCGTACATTTGTTATCTCCAAACCTCATTGTTTTCTAAGATAATGTATTTTCATCATAAATGTGAACATCTAAAATTATATTCATCATTAGCTATTTATAGACTCATAGAGAACATACACCCATTATTCATCGGTTCCTCTTTCTGCTGAAAACTAAGGAATCATAGAAGAAAAAAAGAAGGAAGGAAATAAAGAAAAAAGGAAAGAAAAACATTTTTTTGCAACTCAAAATAATTTATATAATTCGGTTCCTTACAGCAGTTCATATAATAAAATGTCACATAGTGTGATAAAAGAAAGGCTATAAGCCAACATAAATAATATCAGTTTTTCTCCTTCCTGATTGTACCTGATCATCGTTATTGACTGTACAGAACCTTCAACAAAGGACCCTAAAGTCACCAACTAAATATCCAGCTGTTGACAATCAAAACGTGTCGACTTTATTCATTCAATGTGTTTAACTAACTATCCTCCATGACAAAAAGTTGATTGCTGCTCAAAAGAAAGAGAAACGGATGATGAAGCCAAGAGGTAAACCAGGGTCCAGGAAGAAGAGCTGTCCTAAAGACGTGGCCGTTAGCTAATGGAGGATTGACAAACAAAGCCCCGTGGACCCGGAGGAGTCTGACCACCCCGCCGTACGACCACCCTGCCACACGGCAACACGGCCGCACGGCCACCCCGCCACACGGCCACACGGCCACCCCACCGCACGGCCACCCTGCCACACGGCCACACGGCCACACGGCCACCCCGCCGCTCGGCCACCCGCCACAACGGCCACACGGCCACCCCCGCAACACGGCCACCCGCCACACGGCCACCCTGCACACGGCCACACGGCCACCCCGCCACGCGGCCACACGGCCACCCCACCGCACGGCCACCCCGCACACACGGCCACCCTGCCACCCCGCCACACGGCCACCCCACCGCACGGCCACCCGCCACTCGGACCACCCCACCACACAGCCGCACGGCCACCCCGCCGCACGGCACCCACCACAACCAGCCACACGGCCACCCCGCCGCACGGCCACCCCGCCACTCGGCCACCCCACCACACAGTCGCACGGCCACCCCGCCGCCACGGCCACCCCACCACACAGCCACACGGCCACCCCCACCACACGGCCCCCTCCGCTCAGCCACCCTTTGTCGTTCGTCTCCAGGATCGTCCATGTTTTTCTAGGAGATGCATTCATATGACTGCAGATCATCCCGGACTTGGGTTACAGGAGAGAAAATCAATACTGGATGAACAACTGAGGTTTTCTTTGAAGTTCGTTGCAATGGGATTCTGGCCCTTTTGCCATTGGCTTTCACAGAGAGTGTCTTTATCTCCCCAAAAACAAGACCGTGTAGAACTCCTCGTTGCTTTTCCAACGTAATGACTTGTGTCTTTATGTGTTGTCGCACATTCGCGTAGAGCATCCACCGACTCCACTGTGCCATTAGCTGGTGTTTCTCACCCAGAGTGACTGAAGATCACAGTCGTGGGTCAAATGAAGCTGGAGCTACAGTGGAGCTGCTATTGATTAGAGAAACTGCAAGCAAATGTTTGTGATGTTGCCTGCTGCGTCCCGGGCTCTGTCCTGTTCAAAGCGACACACAGTGTAGAATTTCAACTGTTCAATACGACAGTTAATAGTGAAGCTTTCTATCGATCGCTCTGTCTCTGTATCTCTCTGTCGAAAAGAATAACTGAACAGGTGTGTAAATTGACTTGTAATAAAAAGGTTATTTTCTAACGTCTGCATTATAGGCATTCTCTGAAGTAGCTGGGTTATTTTCAGAAGTGATCCTCATTGATTTGAGAGGAATGTCACAGTTGATTAGGGGCCAGATGGCCCTCAAATCAACCGTGAGGTTATGAACATTGTTATTTCTTCACGCTCGCTATTGTCACACTTGTTAATACATATGGCTCATTATAATTACGAATTTATATTTATAATCTGAGGGATGAATAGAAATTACAAGGTTATTTTATCAGCTGTGTGAGATGGCCTTACTATGGCAGAATGGTGGGATGATGGAACTTAGAATATTTAGATTACATAGAATAGAATTACTTAACTTAGAATACTTTCAAAATCCTTCATACAAGTTTCCCTATTACCATAAATTGCTCAGTTGCATGCTTATCCTAATTGGTCCTGCACTCCTACTCATAAATGCATGAATACAAATCAATAGAAGGTAGCTTAGTTGGCCCTGGAGAGCCACAGAGAAAATAGCTCCTGACTATGACCTATGAAAGGCCAGCACAGTTAGGGCTCTCATGTTCCCAACTCTAGTTCCAAAAGCTTGAGTAATCAATGGCAACCAAGTGGAAGCATATAAACAAGGATAAATCAATTATGTTAACCAACCCTGAGTCAGTGAAGATGAACTCAGAGCACAAATTAGGTCAAATTCACAGCTTGCTCGTCATCTTGACGTCACAATGTTATATGAGCTTTGAGTTGAGACGGCTTGTGGGTCAACTGATGCTGTCTGTTTGATTCTCCCTCAAATGCCTTCTCTGTGCGTTGCTTCACTTCACAGAGACTTTCATATTCCTAAACCATCACCCACGGGAACGAGAGGGACGTGAAGTCTCTGATACGAAGAATAAGGAGGACTTTCTAATCAGAGGTTCCTGGCCTCTCATTCCTCCCGTCTCCCTCCACTCACCCAGGGCGACATCGCTACTGTCTGAGCCACACTCGATTCGAGGAATGTCATTGTTTCAGACACAGACCTTCCCTTTTTGTCCTCCTCTTTTCACGCCTGTGCCATTAAATCAATGTGTAGGAATAATGAGTAATAGCCTATGCTAGAAGACTCATTCCAACAGGGACCACAGATTTGCTGTGAAGCTACGTGACACCTAATTAGATGTTTCCGCATGGTTTTTACTTATTCTTATTCTCAATTCCTTTTTTCTTTTTAATTAAATGAGGATGCCATGAGTCCCACTGCATTTAGCTCTCAACAGACATCAACCAAATACTATGCTACACCTGATTTTAAAACTTGCCGTGGCTTGGACATGGGCAGAGAATTTAACAAGGTGATGAAACTATTTGACACGGACCCTGGCCCATGATGACTGTGAGGAGTTGGCACGAGCATGCGTGTGCAAATTTGGATGTGTTGCAAAATTTAATTCAAGAAGCTAAGAAGGTGGACTTAGCTTCTTCAATTTAATTTTGCACCACATCGAAATCTGCCAATATGGACATGGAAAATTGCTTTTAATTAGTTGGTTTCGCTCAAGCTAGCTCGGAAAATTGGGACCATATTATGCGAATATTGGCTATGATAAATAAAACAATAACAACAGACCTACAACAGACCTAGTCTTCCTTTTTCTCCATTTGGTTTCCATTATACCAATTATTGCCCTGTCCTTTGTGTATTGAACTGTATTGTAAAGATATACAATTCATTTAAATGTGCCTGAATTGGGCATCACTTAGCCTTTAGGGTATTGGGTTGATTTCCATACTGCTAACATCAGCATTCTGCAATTCTCTAAGACAAGGTCTTTTGTTGGGAACTCCGTGTGAGTGTGGTCTTTCGCCTTTGTGTGTTCTTTTTTTGTCTTCTTTTTTTGTCTTCTTTTGTTTTATTTTTGTGAAAACATTGCAGCACTGATGAATTTCTTTTTTTTCAGTTTGGAAAAACGGTCCCTGAAAAGGGCTCCAGGCCAACCCTACTGCTCAATAGTCATGTGTGGCATTGCTCAGGATGAGGAATTGCTGCTCCAACCATTCTCCCACTGTACTAAACATCCTGCTATTGGATTGTCATGGTCCTGTAATCCCATTGGTTACTCATGCATACGGTACATGAGTTAGCAATGGCGGCGTGCGGAGAGACTGCTGCTGCCGGTGTGGTTCCAGAGACGTCCAGCCTGCTCCACACCAGGTAACATGACGCGCATGCAGAATGGATGTGCTGGTCCTTTCACCAGTGACCTTCCCTGGAAGGTCACTGGTGAAAGGTGCGCGGCTGTAGCCCCTCCCTTTCCAATCTATTGTGAGCCGTCCTGGTGTGCACGGTTGTTTGCTTAGGTGGGTGCCGCCATTAGAAATGTAGCTGATAACATTCTCTCTTATTGGTTTCTCCCCCCCCCCCCCCCCCCCCCCCCCCCACACACACACACACACACACACACACGATTCCCACACGTCATTTTCTAAATCCAATTTGTGTCGGTATCTATTCTATTCCAAATACCAACTCCCCCCCCCCGACAGTGGTGCAAGGGAACGTGAGCCACAGATCCATCACACTAAAGCAGGCCCTGTGACATTGGGAGGCTGTTGGAACGGGCGAGGGCATACCCTCCCGTGTCACGTGGCGGTCATCAAAACACATTACGCACCCCGCGGTACGCAGGAGTTAACAAGCCAACGAAAGCACCGGCACCCCTGGGTGGGCTGCCGGGTAGGGTGGAGAAAGACTGGGGCTGGAGACCACGGAGCCAGGGTCTCTGGGACCGTATCGACAGCATTCATCGTTAGGAATATATGAACACAAAAGACAGCAAATGAATGGTGTGTGTGTGTGTGACTGAGAGAGGGGGTGGGTGTGGGTGTGTGTGTGTGTGTGGGGGGGGGGGGGGGGGGGGGGGGGGGTAAGAGTGAAATGCACAGTTGTATCCAGATAGATGGAGAATGGTCTCCTTCTTTGTAATGTCCCACACTCTTCAAAATCCTTTCAACCACCAAGAACACCCCTGTCACTCCTCCTCCTTTCTCATTTAAAGTCTTAGATAAGGCACCATATATTTCAATATTGAACATGTATAATGCATTAGCGCAAGTAACCGTGCTAACTTTTAAATTACACTTTCTTAACTATTTCTTCTCCGTTAATTAAAATGGTGTAGGCTTCAGAGATATGCACCAGCTAAAGACTTAGAGTGAGCCAAGCCATTTGATCGTTTTCATTATCTTCATTGGCTGAATTATTAATTTAAGGTGTTGTGATGAATCACTTCCTGTTGGAATTAGTACACTATAGGAGCACTATGAATCACACCCTTGCCAATTGTATGAGCAACATGAGGAAGTCACATCACAGGGTTTCCATCAGAAATGGTGTGAGTTGAAATGTATGAATACCCCAAACTGTGGTGTTCCAATAATCGGACCGCCAGTGGTCACAGCCGGGGATTCCCTCTTTTACTGTATTCATGTACAAGCAGCTCACATATTTCAAAACAATTCAGAATGCTAAGCCTTTGAAATCCCATTTCCCATCTGGGATTAATAAAGTAATGATATTTTTTTTTTTATCTAAGAACTGCTGATTAGTTTAATGTAAGATGCCATATTGTTTGTTGAATGTCAGTTGCTGTGATGTCAGTGTACGCCTGTAAGTTATTGTTCATCTTGTGAGTATTTTTACAACATAGCACATCACAAAATAAGTGTGGAAAAAAGAACGACTGCAGTGGTGCATGACCAGGACGCAAGGTAGTGCCCTGGCTTCTTCACTGCTTCTTCACTGCTTCTTCACTGCTTCTTCGCCGTTTCTTCGCCGTTTCTTCGCCGCTTCTTCGCCGCTTCTTCGCCGCTTCTTCGCCGCTTCTTCGCCGTTTCTTCACTGCATCTTCACTGCTTCTTCACTGCTTCTTCACTGCTTCTTCACTGCCTCCAGTGCAGCAATGCCAGTGTGTGTAGACACATATTTGAGTGATGTCCGTAGTGTTTGTCTCCATATTGAAATTGTTCCCGGCAAAAAAGGAAACATGCTGGTTTTATTGCTAGCTGGTTTGTTAAACTAATTCACAGCGCCCATGCCCTCGGGCAAAGTGCTTTCAAAAGTGATTATTTAGGCACTGTGGTTTTCCTCTGTACTTCTCTACCTCATCTTCTATAGGCATCTGTTGAGTTGGGTTGTGAGATAAGACAACGGGATAGGACAGGGATTAGAATGCATCTTCTCTGCAGCAAAAAAATGCATGCGTGTGTGTGTGTGTGTGTGTGTGTGTCTGTGTGTGTGTGTTTGTGTGTGTGTGTGTGTGTGGTCTTCTAGATTGATAAGCAGAGTGTGTGGATGAACATGAAAGAAGGGGATAGAGGCGTGTGAGCATAAAGGGACATTAAGTGGCACATGGAGAAGTGCTCTCACCACCAGAAAGATGAGCTCACAAGCAATTACACGTCCACTCACAAGCTGACGTGCACTTTTGCTGATTATATTTCAGATTTCTAGGCCTAATCTGCTCTCTATTCAGTTGTGTTTTTCCAAAAACTAGCAATCCTTTTCTTTGTAGCTTGGGCTACTTTGATTTCGACCGTGCACAAATAAAGGGTTTAACACATATTGCACCATAGACAACCAGGAGTTACCCCTCAAGTTATCTGGTGTCATGCTTTTCACACAGGATTAGCTCACTCACAGTTTGAACTCTGACAAGGGACCCACTGCTGCACAGTAGAACAGAGATGTGGATGGATGTTACGGGAAGGGACCATCCATGCTATTTCAGTGTTGTGACCACGTTGCATCTCATGAGGTAATGACATTTTGTTCTTTAACTTTATCATTTTAGTAATAGTTGTAATTTAATAGTAATTATTATGTTAATTATTATGTAATATATACAATTACTAGTCATCTTTTTTTTCTTTCTTTTTTTAACATATTTTGGTCATATTGGTGGATGGGTCGAAATGGTACACCTTGATAAATAAAATGACACAGCCCCCTACTGGTTACATGTTTAACTGCAGAGGAATGAAGTCAAATGATACTCTTCAAAGCGCTGACAGTGAGGGTGAAGGGATATGGCCAGTGGCAGGGTATGAAATAAACCTTTTTTCCCTGCAGATGAGCTCTTTATTTTGTGGGGGCATTTAAAAACGCTGTCTTCCCAGTTTCAAATGAGTGATTCCATCCATTTGTCTTGAATAGTAATTAAAGGGCTTCACATACTTAAATTTGACCTCAAAACTAAGTACAGTATGAGGTAACCCTTTTATTGTTTAAAGGACAAGGAATGTGCAGGGACAAGGAATGATGCATAGTTGAAAATCATAGTGTTTAATAACCTAGTCTATTTTTAATATATAGAAATCACATGGTTCACTATAAAAAATAGGCATCATAATCACATTGTCAATGGGAATATATGTGCAGTGTCTTAAATCGTTGTTTAGGCTATACAGCAGCATTAGATGATGTCATTGTTCAGAAAATTGATTGTGATAATAATGCTCACACAATTTCAAATGGAACAGCCCATCCTGTCTAGAAGATGCTTCTGGCCTCCACAAATTAATATATATTCATGCATTGGCCATGACAACGAAGATATAACTCCTGATATGCTATTTCATATCAGTCATATCAGTTCAGTCATGCTGAAAGCTTATCATTTTGGGGGGGATTTTTAGAGAAGACGCAGAATAAAAAAGAGAGAAACTGATTGGATTAGTTTGCTGCAAGATAAAAACAGACTGAAAAAAAAGTGTTGCTTATTAGGCCTACTGAAACTGCTTATACACAAAAGCTAGAAAGGACACTGAGGCCAATATCTGGATTTTTATGCAACATTAGAACTGAAATATCAAGACTTTAGACCCAACAACATTTGCCATGCTCTATTAACACATATAATGGGCTGCTGTATAGGCCAGACACACCTTAGTTAAGAACCCCACTCATTGTTGGACACCATAGCGAGTTGCAGTATCTCACACAACATGATTGTGTTTGGTTGCCATTTCGATAGCTATAGGCTATAATCATATTTCATGTTTGTGCATGGATTTTTTTTCAATTGTTTGTTTTTACTTGTGATGTCTCCCCCTGGTGGCGTTTTTGTATTTTGTCCTCATTTAATTTGTGAATATCTAATTTCTGTATGTTTTTCAACGTTCAACGTGTAAAACATTGTGATGTGGTTTATTTGTTTTGAAATTTTTAAAGACGCGAGCATGCCCTGGAGGAAAACAGCAGCATATACAGAAATATGTTCGATCTGTACTGCCTGGACTGTTTCTCAGACTTCTGATAAGGTCTATCAGTGAAAATATACAGGGTGAACCAATAATGTGGAAACCCGCCTGGCAGCCCGATGTGCCGAACAATGCAAGTTTTACCACTTAAGCTTGCATTCACTTTTATTTATAACACGGTTTAGGCCATTGCTTTGTCCACAATGCCACTTCTTAGCAAAAGATGTTGCATTTGACCACATTCATATTAGTTAATGCAGGAAGGAAAGAAACAGGGTGAAGGTTTCTCCTCAGCCTTAGAGATACCTTAGTCATTAAATGATTAATAGAAATATTAGCCAACAGTAAGTGGATCCTTATTGCATTGACTGCTAATGTACCCTAAGGGTACATTAGCATGAATGCTGATTCAGCGATTTTGTACACACTATGCATGCAGTTACTTTAATATCCCAGAATCAATACATTAAGTTCACGTCTCACCAAGACAGAGGATGATCAGAACATTTTAGAGCTACCAAATCGCATAAGCAATTAGTCACCACATAATTTCAAATGCAATTCAGAACAGAATAAAGTACTCAGCCTTCAAATCAGTTTTTATTTGGCAGATATAAACAGCTCAAGCGATCAGTCCATATTGTGGAGAACAGCCGTGCATTTTGCCTTCCACAATGTTGTCAGCCATCTCCTCCAACTGGTACTTCCAGCCATGGGCCAATCATCCAGGCCGTGCAAACTGTTAGAGAAAAGGAAATTCATTTAGCCGAAAATAATGTATTTTATTAACCTGTAGTCAACAGGTCCATTAGTAGACTCAAAGCCACCACATAATTCCAGCTCAACTCAGCAATCAGATCCGTAAAGTTTCTCATCAATGATCAGCTTTGAGATAAAGTGCTCATCATTGTCAAGTCTCTGTGGCAGGCAAAGAGCAGACAAACAAACATTGAAGGGCTCACCTTGTGAGGAATTCAGGCACACTCTTGAGGGCGGCTGGGGTGACCGTAGGCTTCCTCTGTAGAATGTCAGGAGAGATTAGACCACGAAGGAGACCGCACTAGAAGTTTGTATGAATGTCGCGTCTCAGAACTTAGTTGATTTTTTGTTTTCAGAGTCAATACTCAAACAAGGGGGATAGATTTACATCACAGACACAGCCATTAGAGCATGTTCTATACATATAAATTACCTTGTCATAGCATCGCCTAATATCCAATGCAGCAGAAATGGCACCATCAGGACAGGAACTATCCTGTTAGGGCACAAAGAAAATAGCATTTACCTTGGATTTTAGCTTTCAATGTCAAGTACTGCGTTCTGTATAGCTTGTCTCAGATGGTAGTGCATGTTAAGTATTCTCATGGTAGTTAAACTCAAAAACTAATAACTGGAGAATCATCACAGACAACGCAAGTCTCGTATGCAAGTGAAGCTCCATGTACCCACGTTTGGTAGAAGTCGCCAGGTGTTGATGCCTTCAAGTCCAACCAGCATATTGTTGCCCTAAAATAGAAGCAAGTCAGGTAAGAGTGGATTTTTGCCTTCAAAATTAACCAATAGAAATTAAACTGATATTGGAACAGGCCTTTTAAAATAAAATGAATGCATACCCAGTAGTTTTCCCGGCTGTCACAGAAGGCAGAATCGAGGGCAGCCAAAATGGCCAGGCGTTCTTCTGTAGAACAGAGAAAAGACATCAGACAGAGAAGGCGCCCACACTAGAACAAATGGGATTAAAGATGTCTCAGAATTTTGTATTTTTTTATTTTCAGCCAACCATCAAACAAGGGGGATACATTTACATCACAGACGCATTGTTTTTGCAAAAACAAGTACATATAAGGAAAACTACCTTGCCCAGGTGTGTGGGGCGGGGCGGGGGGGGGGGGGGGGGGGGTGGCGCGTATCATCTTGGTAGTGAGCATCACCTTAACAGGAAATGGAATTCCTTGAGAACAGAAAAAAGGGCAAATTGAAGGCCTTTCTACTGTGGTTGATTTTTACTTGGCATTGCTCATGTCTCAGATGGTAGTGCATGTTAAGTATTCTCATGGTAGTTAAACTCAAAACCAGTAACTGGAGAATCATCACTGACAAAGCAAGTCAATTATGCATCTACAAAGATGCACATGTACTCACCAGGTAGTAGAAATTATTTGCCAGGCATGATGCAATCCTTCAAAGTTGTTGCCTGAAAACAGAAATCAAACTCAGATGACTGTAGTACCTCATACAGGTTACACTTTGAATTAGAATAAAAGGAATACATACCGAGCAGCAGTTTGCCATGATGGCAGGAAGTAGCCGGAGTGTATGGCAGGAACCTTCCACAACAAACAGCACGCGTGGCATTGCTAGAATGTATTTCTATTCATCTGCAGTCGCAAAACCAGCTTTGCAGTGTTTTAGGTCATTGAAATGACCTAAATCACCTGTTGCAGGTCTAACAAAGTAGAGATTACTTACAAAGAATTGGATTATTCCAATCCATTGAGGCATTGTGCAACTTTGACATGAATAACAAGTCTGAGATATGTTATAAACGGTTGTCCATTTTTATTTGCCAAAAGAAAACAGCTCAGACAAGGACTCCATATTGTTTGAGAACGTCTGTGTATTTAGCAATCTTGCTTTCTACGTTCTTCGCAGCCTGCTGTGTGAGCTTGATCTGGGTCTTTTTTGTGGAGTAGCGAAGCTTGGCCTTCTCCTTCCTCTTCTGCTCCAGGGTAGCAGTAATGGCCTGGTACTTCCAGCCCACCTCATGGGCCAAGCGACCCAGCAGCGCAAACTGAGAGAAGGCAACAGGGGTCGTGTTAAATACTGCAAAACTTTAAAAAAGGAATCCATCAATTGCAATACAATTATCCAAGACAGTTGGTCCAATGTACCATGGTTTGTAAATTGATATCATCTTAAATTAAACATTTCTGGGTAGGCAAAAACTGTAGGCCCATGGGACTACATTTACTTGCCATTTTGATACGCAAACTTCATCCTACCACAAAATTACAGCTCAACTCAGTAATCAGATCCGCAAAGTTTCTCATCAATAGATGATCAGCTTCGAGATAAAATGTACATCACGGTCAAGCATTTGAGGCATGTCAAATAAAGGCAGAAAAACTTGAGCCAATTAATTACCTTGCGAGTTGGCTTCAGACGCACAATCTTAAGAGCGGCTGGAACAACCATGCGCTTCCTCTGTAGAAAGTAAAGAAAACATTAGACCACGAAGGTGACCGCACCAAATCAAAGTGAATGAATGTTGTGTCTCAGAACTTTGTATTGTTTTATTTTCAATGTCAATACTCAAACAAGGGGGATACATTTACATCACAGACATGTTGAAGCAAGAACACATACATGCTCTACATTAATAAAAACCTACCTTGTCATAGGGTGGGGGGATACCATCGAACACCTTCAGCCTATCCAGGGCAGCCTGTCCTCTCTTGGTTTTGTGAGGAAGCATGCCTGAATACAGGGGAAACAGACAGAATTATAGTCAACAGAAACAAGTGACTGCTGGTGTTGCCAACCAACTGACTCTACTGTGGACTAGCACATAACCGCCCTCAACTCAGCAATCAGATCCGTAAAGTTTCTCATCAATAGATCAGATTCAAGGTAAAGTGCTCATCATAGTCAAGCAAGCTTTATGTGCCAAGTCCACACTACTTCATAAAGTACTGTATTTTACATACGAGTGAAAGTTTAATTGAAATGGAAAACGTTTACAGGTTGAAAAAGAAAAGTACAGTAGTGAACGCAAATGCAATTTAACTGTTATTTGCCACAAATCTATACACAAAGTTAAATTATGCTCAAATATAACTCAATTGAGTTATGGAAATCATTGATCACTTGCCAAAAACCAAAATGATAAAATGGTTAATGTCACGCCTTGAAACTTCAAGACAACGTTTTTGGACATCATCATCTGAAAATAAAGATGCGTAGTACTACCTCTGACGGTCCTCCAGAAGATCCTGCTGGGAGCCCTGAAATGGTACGGTCCGCGAGACGGATTGGTATTCATCCTCTTGCGGAGGAAGGCCAGGTACTTCACTATAAAATAACGCAAGGCCAATTAACACTGCCATTTCAGAATTTTCGGTGGGGTTTTAAATAACCCAATTGTCTCAGATGGTAGTGCATGTTACGTATTCTCATGGTAGTTAAACTCATAATTACTAACTGGAAAATCATCACCGACAAAACAAGTAGTTGCCAAAGAGATGCCGTATTGTATACACTTACGTTTGTTGCGGTAGAAGTTGCCAGATATGTTGATGCCCTCACATCTTACCACTACCACTTTGTGGCCTGAAAAAACGAAACACGTTTGACTTTAATTACACAAAACCAAAACATGCCATCAGGTATACTAGGTTAACAATTGAGCCATTACAATGGCTTATGACTACATACCCAGCAGAAGCTGTTTTGCCACGATAGCAGAGAGTCGTCCAAGTAGATGGCCCCTGCCATCAAGCAGCAGAACCTGATGGAGGAATTAGCCAAATTAGCTTTTGCTGGTTCCTTGAGAACTACACGCATGACAGTTAGGCCTGTGCCAAGTGTCTCAGATGGTAGTGCATGTTGAGTATTTTCATTGTGGATTAACTCAAACGCTTTCAATCATCACTGACGTAAAATCGCAATTGCCGAGAATACCAATCCCCGTTAATGACGTTTATGAATTCACATGGACCGCTCTTGAGGGAAAGCATGGGGACGTTCCTCGGTAGTTAATTGCTATAATGATAGGCAAAGTATAGCAAATGTAGGACCTCCAAATATGAACACTACTCGCAAAATGTAAAAATAAAGCATCTTTTACAGTTTACAGCCCATGGACGTAGCTGTAAGCTTCAATGTCTTGTTGGTCCTCATGCTAACTTTAGCTTGCAGACTCGTTAGGGAAGCTGCCATGATGCACGTTAGCATAGTTGAAGGGGTACGGCATACAGCATTCCGTCTCAAAATCATTCAGAATTGCAAAAGCAACCAAGACTTAAAACACATATGAATTCATAGAAATAATCGACTCGATGTGGACGCAAAATGAGGTGATAAGAATTAATTTAAGGCAAAACTATTAAGAAAAACGTTCCCAGCGGTTACGAACCTTATTGAACCGGTCCGCCATGATGTGCGAAAAGAAAGACAGAAGGGGTTGCCCGAACTAAAAACCAGGGGCAGGGAGGATGTGACGACAGCCTCTTGCTGACGTTCCACGAAATGGAATGCATTTTCAACACATTGCCACCCTTTGGATAAATAGGACAATAACAGCTATCCTAACGCACATTTGGCATGTACTTTTGTAATGCAGTGAAGGCGTTTTGGTATATATTTCTGTTATTGTTTACTAATGCCACTGATTAAGAAATATCAAATACACATGCATTGACAATTTCTTTATTCTACTCTGCTCCAGCCTGAAATCAGACCACAGTCAGGACAAGGATTTTTGGGCATGATTGTAGTTAGGCCTTATATGGAAACATCCCAAAGCTCACAGGCAAAATATGCAACACTATATGTGCTTTTCTAGTCAAAATGCAATGTTAATCCAACTGACCTGATTTACATTACGTATACTTGTAACTAGATTATACGTCTAGTTTACAAATACAAATTGTATTGTAAAGCATATTGTATAACGGCATTTATGCTATTGCATTTAAATTACAAAATGCACCATTAAATATACACCAATGTCTACATCGTGAGACAATAGTCTAGTCTATAGTCTGTATTGTAATGAAGGCAAACAAAACTGAAATGTTTTAATATATTTAAGAAATATATTTTTAATAACTTTTCAAGCATTTCAAATACATTCATTCACACACCCAACCTTAGAGGAGGGTGAATTAGTGCATGCAGCAATATATATATTTTTTTAAGGTTTTCATGGCACATCATGGATCACAACAGCGTTATTTCAGTCATCATGCTTCAGCATCCGGATCTTTCCCTTGTGGCGGTCGATCTCACGCTGCATGCGCTCGATCTCCTTCTTGTGGTGCTCGATCTCGTCCTGGTGGTGCTGCTTCAGGGCGGCCAACTGCTCCTGCTCTTTACGCCTGTGAAAGGGGGGATGAAGGATGGTATACCGAGTTAAGCAATCTAATAAAACAAAGACAAACACAAAACTTTTAGACATCGTTTAGTCAGTCAGGTTGTTTGTATACTTCTGCATGGGGGGGATACATAATTCTGGCCTCAACTAGGCAAGGCAAGAAGAGGCAACTTTATTTATATAGCACTTTTCATACACAAGGCAGACTCAAAGTGCTTCACATTCATTGGCGTACAATAAAATAAGATAATAGATTAAAGAAAACATAGGCAAAATTAAAAAAAGAGATATAAAGTAAAGGCAAAGTTAAAAAAGCAACGAGAGTACTTGAATTTGTCAGAATGTTTCACCAAGAAAATGTGGAAAGAAATTACACTACTACACTACTACAAAAAAGGACACATACCTAAAATACATCTCCTCCTCTGCAGCTTGTTTCTTCCCCATGGCTCCCCCAGCCTCCCTGACAGACCCACCAGCTCCACCACCTTTACCAGCGCCCTTTCCGAGCTCACCCATCTAAAGTGACACAAGACACAAGCATTAAAAACAAGGTAACCTCAGCCATTATCGATAAAAGTAGTGGTATTTTGAATTGTATATGGGTTTCAGCGAAATTCAAGCGTTGTCCGTTAAATATCACGTTTCCGTGACTTGTCTGTGGACAGACATTAGACACGTGACACAACAATACGCTAAGGAAGCTGAACATCGCCAGCCCATGGACTGAAGAAGTACCACACTGTTTTGAAGGTCATCTTGTAATGAAATGCTTTGCTTGCATTTCACTGGAAACACCTTAATGAACGTCTCCAACAGGTGTTTTTAAACCCTGCCAGAGACATGTGTAGCTGCTTTCACTCGCTTAGCCTACGCATTAGCAATTTCATTTGCCTTTGTCAATTGTACATGTTGTTGCACGTATTGATAGTCTGAACTTAATCAAATTTTAATTATTTTTCCTCACGCCCATAATAATAGGACGGACATATTTTGTCTTGTGTGTACCATGTAAATGTAATGTCATTGATTTGCGCCGTTGACGTGGTCAATACATTGCTATAATCAAGCAGTATATGATATGGCAAATCGGAATATTTTACCTGATGATCGGATGCCATTCTCAACTGTGAAATAAGATAACCCCTAGCGCTAGGTCGCAGAAAACGTGCCATGTTGACTCCTGAACAACAACGCTGACACCAAACTGCCCTTGTCTTTAAAAATACAACAGGACCGCACCATTCCCCTAATACAGGGGGCTCGATTGTCATGTAGATGTCAACAAACCAAGGTACTTTCGTATTGTATAAATATAATTGCACAATACAGTTGATCATTATTAAAAAATATTGTTGTCATAAGGGACGATTATAAGATGACATATTAGTATATTATTGGTCAACTAAGGCAAAAGTAAAAGTAATAATGCATCACCATCAGTCATAGAATGGTACAGTCTCAGCACTGACAGCAGCGTGTCATGCATGGTACCAGATACACAGTAGTTTTTTCTAAAGCATTTGCATTGTTTTGTTTTGGAGCAAAGCAAATCCCCAAAAGTATAATTGCATTTGTGTAAAATGAGGTAAAAGGTCAATATACCGACCATAATTTCAAGCGAAGGTCGTTACATGTATCAATATGTGCCTTAGATAAATGTGATTTGATGAAATGGAAAGTTCGCGAAGCGAACATGCCGGAAATACTATCGAAATAATTGTTACGATTCAAATACGTATAATTTACACATTTGTACGTTTTTTCACTTAAACATCTCCATTTGAATTCACTTAAATAAAACAAACAATACAAAATGAATGTCCATATATATGCTTTGAATAGTATTTTTTAATGTTGCAAAAAGTCTTCCAAAAATCAAACATCGCTTCTCACCCAAACACTTTGAAATGTGGGGTTGTTCATAGCCCAAAACAAAAACGAAACAAATACACAGTGCCAAATGAAAAACCAGCGACATTTTCTAAGGAACATTTATTATGCCGATCATTAATGTTACTTATTTACAGGCATTAGTGGACCCTTATTCACAAGCAAGTGCATTTAAAACGAATGGAAACACTACCTCTCTTTTGTTGTAAAAACAAGTTTAAAAATAAGAAAAAGGAAAAAAAAATCCATGCATGCTTTGTCAACTTATCAGGGTTTTCTTTTTCTTAAAAAGGTGTCCACTTTGTCGTCTGAAGTCGGTCAGGTATTTAGAGGCACTCAAGTTTGTCTACCATAACATATTCTACAACGTTCATGTCAAGCTTGACTTCGACGTATTTCTCAATTACTTTGACCTCGTCAAGCAATGTTTTCATTTCACGAAGAACTTCACAATGGTTACAGCCAACATTGTCCAATTAGAAGCAACCAATCAAACCACACTTCCTATGAAAATCTGTGCCACAGTTGTAGAATAAATTAATAGCCAAAACAATTTAAAAAAAACTCACTTACAGATAAAGTTGTAAATAAAAAATAGTAATAAATCACAAATCCATGCCATTTATTTTTTGGGGAAAGAAAGTAAAACAATGGATCAAATAAAATTGCAAAAGGAATGCAGTCCCCTCCCAAAATAAAACCAGGAGGATAAACTTTTTCATTTGTACTCAGGCAACTAGGAGTCAGACATACATTGTCCCAATGCATTGCTAGGGCATCGCATCTGTTGTGCACCTACCTAGAGAAAGAAAGAGCATAGGCTTTCTGAGCGCGATCCACGTGGCTGCAAAATGTTTTGCCGTTTTGGTTTCGATAATTGAGTAGCAAATTAAGTTGAATTGAATAAAACCGAAAGACTTACAGACAGGCCAAAAGAAAGAACAAAAGCCGAAAAACATCAGAGAGTCAGGAGAGGTCTGCGGCGGGCCCTGGGGGGAGCCCACGAGCTGGTCTCCCCCTTGGAGGCCGGTCAGTCCTGCTTGACGCCCAGAGCTCTGAGGCGCTCCAGTAGGGGAGGGTGGGAGTAATGCCACATGGAGAACAGCCAGTCAGCCACCGGGAAGCCCAGGTTGTCCTTATTGAGCTTAATGAGGGCAGAGTAGAGCTGCGAGGCCTTGCCCATGGCCAGCGCAAACGCATCCGCTTGGAACTCGAACCGGCGGCTCAGGACGGTGAGGCAAAAGGACAGGAGCTGCAATGACAACATGAGCTCTGAGTGACAACTCTCAGCACACCTTAGAATATGAAATCTTAATGTGGAGGGGAAAAGTGGGCTGGTTTTGTAGATGAGCATTGCAGGCCATCATTTAACATCAAACTCCCCCTTGAGACATTGATGTTTCCATTTGGTGTTGTATGAAATCTAACAATAAAGCATTGCCAAAAAAATCTTAAACTAATTTAGTATCACTTGCCATAAAAAAAACCTTGTCACTAGTTTACAATCCAGTGACAATCATTTGACTAGCTGGTTTGTAATGCACCAAAAACATGTAATCGTGGCAGCGTGGTGGTTGTTAGGTGTAGAATCATGTCCATAGTGTAGGTATACACTTGCCCTAAGGTGCAATGTTTACCTCGTTGTAAGGGGAGAAGATGAACTGGAATATGATCATCAAGCCAATCAACGTTGGCTGGCTGTCATGGAAGCCAAAGGCGAGGAACAGCTCCCTCCGACCAATGAGAACCGCAAAGAGGAAGAAGCACAGGAACGAATTCATCTGCGGGAGAGATATACAGACAAAGTTAAATTCTCGTTCTGTCTCGATGCATTTGGAGAACTCAGTCAAAGACGTCAACCAAAAAACAGACATATGATGTTAGAATAGATGGATACATGAGAGGAATTTGCTATGACATTGTTCCTTAGTTCTAAACTTTTGGATGAGTGGACAATTCAAACTTTGCACCAAAGTACTGTGTTGCAGTCTCACAGCAGCCGGTTGAAACAACAAGAGCAATCAATACAAAATGATCATTCTTTAACAAAGTGTTGATTTTGTTGAGGTTACCTGACTGATTACAATGTTCTTGACCGTGTGGCCAAGCTTCCAGTGGCCCAGCTCGTGACCAAGAACAGCAAGGATTTCAGGATTGTTGCATCCCTGCTTCTTGTTCTGTACAGAACAAACAAAAGTAAATAAATACATACTTTACAAACACAAAACTGAATGATACTACATGATATTATTGATTCATGGAACGAATAGTGACAATAGTTAGAAGGGATCATTTGGCATGACAATAACAAGATGAGACCTTGGGTTTGACTTTAGACTCGCTTGATGTGTCCTCACTCTCTGTATTCTCAGACTGCTCCTCTCCAGTCTTGTTCAAAGGAGAATAATCCTCCAGCAGGGTGTCAAACAGCACAATGCGCTTGTTCTTAAAGAACCCATAAAAGTAGGCATTGCTGTGTGAGGAACGCTTTGAACCTGGAACCAACAAGAAGTTGAAAGGGTCATTCCAGAAAGCGTCCATCATAGTCCATCATGCCTGTTTTCCATTCATTTTAAAATCTCTTTCACCTCCTTCGGTCCATACCGAACAATTAACATTTTCAGTGCATGCATCATGAATTACATTTACACATTCATTGGCTATGATGAACCTTTAGCAAGGATAAACACCACAATGGTTCAAGTATATTAAGTTGCTCAAAGTTTATTCAACTGTCAGTGAATAGCCTTTCCTTATGCTTATTGGGCATGGTAAAAAAAAATCTATTTGAAGGGAAGTGAAGACAAAAAAATATATATTGTTTACCTTCTACCACATACACTTTTGTAAGGGGGAAGCTAATAGACTTGGCCATTGTCTCAATGTCAGTCTTCAGCTCTCCCTCTGGCAATGGAGTAAACTTGTCAAAAAGGGGAGCAATGTAGTCCGCATAGATTGTTACCAGCACCTGAGCATTAAAGAAAAACACGTACAGAGAATGTCACAGCATACACGTCCCAGTAGAAGTTACACACTACAGATGTAGATGCGTGACTTGATAGTTAACTCGTCACAAACTTCACAAAAATCAAAAGCATAACAAAAATAAGAAAAGACAAAGAGACCGTACTGACCAGGGAAACACACAGGGTAAAGAGCCAGGCGTAGATAAAAAAGAAGTCCCCACCAATCTTAATGATATAGAGGAGCAGTGAGGTCACCGGCAGCAGGATGCATTGGGTCACAGCAAATTTTTTTACAGCATCCTTCAGGAAGAATCCTATAGTCTATATTGAGCACAAAAAGGAAAAAATGTAAATGGGATATCTGTAATGGATCGGCAGTGTGTGAGTGTGTGTGTGTGAACGGTGAAATATGCATGTTATGCATGTAAAAATAATAGTTTTGGTACCTGCTGATTAAAGCCATGTTTTTCCTCAATGACAAATGTGCTGTAAATACTCCAGGGAAGGCCTGTTACTGCACTAAACATGGTAGCCAGGGTTAAAAAGGCAAGGGACTGAGTTATCTCGTACTCTGGACCAAATCCAAAGCGTCCGGATACACTACCAGCGAGACTCCACAGGAAAGGGATTCCTCCCAGCACAAGGATAAGCTATAAAACACAGAAATGGTTATATAAATATTGAAATAAATCGAACCAGGATTAAGTGTGTGACATTTTTTGTTGTTGGACATTGTGCCGACTGTCGTACCGTCCCTTCAGTCTCAGAGTAGAGCCCTGACCAAAAACTGAAGTTGCTTTTGTCCAGCTGGTAAAGGCGTGACTTTTCAAAGGTTTCAGTGTCCATGATCTTCCCGAGCTCTTGTGGCACCTGTGTGGTCGACCTGAATATCCTCCTCTGCGCAAGGGGATGGGGCGGGAGGGGAAATATCCCATGAAAATGCAATTCACGTCTGATAAATTCACTTTACTTGCCATAGCAAGCCAATACACTTGAATCACAGGCATCGCAGTGTGGATAACACTTTATCGACCGTATGAAGTACAAAATACTGGCAGTTCCATCTGGAGCTTTTTCCCGGATATGCACATATTTGAAGTGGATAAGTGTAAAGTAGCAGCTGCCATTAGTCATCAACAGCGTTTCTAAATAATGATTGTGTGTTATTGTACGTTTCGGGTGTATAGAGATTAACCGTTTTAATAGGGTGCTTATTCACCAAAATAGACTTACCTGTCTGTAAGAAAGGTATGCCTCCCATAGATATACCGTCCACGAAAATCCCAGAACAGCAAAGAATATCTGATTCTCGATGGGGAGGCCCAGTATAGTTTGAATCATCTTCGTTTTATATTATTGTTCAGTTATTCAACCTGGTTTGGATAGCTTAGCGAGCTAACGCTAGCACGCTTGATTAGTAAGTTTATGGAAGCGGCTAACCCCGATTCTGTACTAGGTTGACACACTGATGCTTCAGGACCTAATAGAAAATAAACCTATTTAAATACAGTCAAAAGCGGAATATAATATTTCCACTATGTCCCATTCCAAAGCAAAGCTTTAATAAAAACCGCTTCATTCAAGCAAGCTACAACCATGGGTGTAGCAAAGAATGCGGTTGTTAATGAAACTACAACAGCGAATATTGGTTCCGAGGGCAGAGCATTTGGAACTCTAAATGCTTTTAAAGATATTTCTTGAATTAAAAGTCGAAGTTGTTTGTTGTATTACGTTAAGAACATCATTAATATATCCCAATTATTGTTTTATAGAAACACATTTACACTATATACCAGTAATAGTAATCACAAAATTAATACACATTACCAATTCCTAGAAGTTGTCAACTGTAATGATTTTATTCTAAACTGTCATGCCCAATCCACTTGTGGTTATTTTCTTTTCAACTCTCACAAATTAAAAAATTACATTTCAAACGTTTATTTATTACAAAGTGTTACATGTCTGTCAACATCAGCCCAGCATCTAAACACTGCGTTGATACAAATTAAGATGAAAAACCAGACTGTAATCGTCAAGTACTTGTTATATTCAGCAAAAGAAAAAGCCTACTGACCAAATTGTTACTTCCTGCACTTGAAAAATGCCCATCTTATGGTATATACACTTTTGACAAGTTCATGGGTCAACAAAGGAAGCGTAATTTCCTTGATCAAAAATCTGAATAAAAAGCCACTTTAATTTTCTTTCCAAGTAATACACTTTAAACCTAGTTTGGCAGTATACAATACCACCTGCATTCGACATATCTAGAAAAAAAAGTTAGTGTGTGTAAAATAAAAACAGCTTTTGACCATAAGGGTTTTATGTTGCAGACGGAAACTAGTTTGCAACTAGCTGATTATTTGCATCAGGTGGAGCAAGGTCAGGCAGGGTGTTGGAGGTGGTACACATGGGTCTTTCTAGGACTACCACAGGTCGGAGATACTGGAGCTGCTTGATGGCCAAATCCCCACATCCTGCCAGGGCCTTGTCCACGATCAACTTCAGATGTTGATCGTACGTTAAGTCCTCTGCCATGGCAGAGCGCTTTAGCGGTGGGGAGCGGGTGCGTCTGCTGCGTGTGAGGGGCACTCCCAGCTGGTTGTTCTCCTTGACGGAACAACTCCGCCTCAAAGAGTCTTTACGCTTCATCTGGGCAAACTCCCCATCAATATCTGTCTCTTGTATGAATTGGAGAAAAGACGACTCAAAGCCCATTGGTTTATAAGCGGCAATGTCAAAAGTATTCAATGGAAGCAAGTGAGGCTGGCTGTCCTTCTGGTTAGAAGGGTGTTCAGAAAGTTCATTTTTACGTTTCAGTGGCTGACGGAAGGCGGGATTGGTCGCTGATTCATTGATTGATTTGCCGCCGTCTTTGCTGCATGATGAATCTTGAAAGCCTTCCTCACCAGCAATACGCAGGGAGGACGGTGGCGACAAATCAACGGCTGCAGCAGGAATCAGAGGAATAGTGTTTTGATATTTTGATCTCTCGTCATTATTGTAACCCTTCTGAATTGCAGGAGATGGCTGTTCATTTGGCCCACCAGTGCTAGGTTCCCCATACAGAACGTCATCAGCACCAACAAGGACACTCCTCTCTACTGGAGACAGCGCATTGCCTTGGAAATTCAGCGGATCGGGGTCCTGGTTGTCCAGCATTTCGGATTTGATGAAGTTAAGGCTCATGGGCACAGGTGTTCCATCAGGGTTCTCCTGCTCAGCCTGATACTTCATCTTGTGGACACCATTAGAAGTGCACGCTGCAGCCACAGTGGGCAGTGCAAACTTCCTTTGAGTTAGTTCTTCCAGCTGTTTAAAGTTAAGAGTAAGCTTATCATCATTATTATAAACATCTTTTCTATAGATGTGGTGGATCGTAAAGTAGTGACGGTGGAGGCTCTTCAGGTATTTGACGACTGAATCACAGTCCTGAATCATGCAAGGGTAAGCACTCCGCAAATGACGAGTTTGGCACATCTGCAATGCCTCTTCAGGAGAACGTAAATTGAAACTGTCAAGTTTAAACAGTTGGGGCTTCCTTTTAGTCGGTTTGATTTCCGCTTTCTCCTCAGTTTCCACTGCTTCTTCCTTCAATAAAACCGGTGTCACTAGTTCAGAAGCTGGTTTCACTAGCTCAGAAACAGGAGTCACCAACTCGGGAACAGGGGCCACCAACTCAGAAACGGGGGTCACTAGATCAGATATTGGTACATGTGGCTCCTCCTTGGGGGGACTGTTTGATGCATCAAGGGCCTCCTTTTGGCAATCATCAATAGATTTCTTATGAGTGCTCTGTAGACGCAATACAAGAGAATCATAGTATTCGCAATGTGTATAAAGAATGTGCTTCTTAAGAGCACTGGCATGGTTGAACACCCGGGTGCAACCTTCATAGGCGCACTGTATTTGCTCTGGAGGCGCACAATGAAATTCTCGAGTGTGACGCACAAGGCTGCTTTTCAAATGGTAGGAGGCTTGGCAGTTAGCAAAGCGACATTTGAATTGGGGCTGAGGTTCATCAGAGTTTGGGACAGGCTTTTTCTTTGTAGTGTCTTTCTTCACGTCTGGATGCTGCAGCATGTCGGTGTCCTTGTCCAAGACAAGTTGAGAGCGATTATAGTGATGGAAGAGCTGCAGATGACGCACAAGACCTCCCTGGGTTGAGAAGGCAGAATTACAGTCCTTCACTACACAATGGAAAGGCTTGTTGAATTTAGTCAATATGTAGCAGAGATTACTTTTGGCGTTGTGGCGTCTTGTGGTGCGGACCTGCGACGCGCAGTCCCGTTTCTCCTCCTTGCAGTCCCTCGTATCGCTGCTCGGCCCATTGGCTTGCTCGTTCTCTTCCTCTGCCTCATCTTCCTCCTCAGATGGAGAGTGATTGTCAAACACTTTTCTGGTCTCCCTTCGCAACACAACCACTTTCTTTCGTTTCTGGTACCTTTGCTGCCAGCTGGGGGCAACCCTCTTTCTCACTTGTGGACCATCTTTCAACTGTTGGGAGGGTTCTGTGACCCTGCTCTTCACATGCTTTACAGATGCACCATTTATTTTCTCAAGGGCAGCCTTACCGAGTTTGTGTGCCTGAATATAGTGGATCCTTAGATTGATTTTCTCTTTGTGACTTTTTGAGCAAATTTGGCACAAATACGGCTTAAACGAGTCTATAGAAGTCAACTTTTTGGCCTGTTCCATAGTGTAGTTGTGAATGATAACATGGTGACGTAATAGACTGAAACTCTGTGCAGTTCTGAAGTCACATCCATCAATCTTGCATACATATGGCTTAGAAGCAGCCAACGATTCCCCAACATTTATATGAATATCCTCTGTTGCCTTCTCTTTTTTGTCTTTCACCCTGTTCTCAAACACATGTGGAGGTCTCTTCTGAAGTACGACAACTGGGGATCTGGCCATTATGGCCTTGCAATAGGACAAATGTGACGCATTTGAGGATTCAAGTGGCCCATTGGAGTTGCCAAGGGAATTTAGGTCCAGTTTGCTGAGCCCGACGAGAATGTCTTTTAGAGCATCATTTTGGAAAAGGCTCGTCGAGTTTGTTTCATTAAAATTTAGGCGTGTTGATTTACTGTTTTCCTTCTCGGCCCCTTTGAGAGGAAATTGGCTTGAGGACTCCCTTTTTGCCTTCTGCTCATTTGTTTGCTTGGTTTCGATCTGCAGTCCTTTGGACTTTGAGTCCCGCTCTTTGTCATGTCTGTCGTCTTTGTTCTCCAACTTGAGGTGCTCTGGATGGGCACATTTAAAATGTCTCTGTACATCCCTTGCCCTAGAGAAGGTCATGCCACACCTTTCAAACCCACAGGTGAACTTACTTCCATCAAAACACACGGCCACTGATGTTATTGTACCCTTTGGCCCCTTGCAGCTGGAAGCATCCCACGAGGAGGCACACCTTAAAGATGTCGATCGATCATCATCCTCCTCCTCCTCCATTCCCTTAGAACCAAATTTATCTCCTCTACGATAAAGTTCCTTTTTAGCTTTCCGCTCAATCTCAAAAGCTTCCTCAGAGAAGGTTAAACCATGAGTGGCTAAATGTTCAATGAATTCCTTTTTGGATAAGTAGAATTTTTTACATTCAGGGCTAGTGCAGGTAAATGCTGCCTCTCGGAAATGCTGGGCTTCATGGTGATATAGCTGCCCTAAGTCAGAAAAGGTGACATAACAGCCATTGAGCTGGCACTGGAAGTTAAGCTGATAGCCATGACTATGTTTGTGTGCGGCCAACTCATTGGAGGTCTTAAACTGAGCACCACACCCTATGACTGTGCACATGTAGGGCTGATCATTGTAGTGGGTTCTTCTATGCTTGCGGTGATGGTAATTAGATACAAAGTGGCGACGACAAAAAATGCACTTTTCGCGTTTGTCTCTCATCTCATGAAAGTGTTTCACGTTTTCATCCCCTTGATGATCAGATTTTAGGTGGACATACAAGTACTTGGAGTGTTTAAAATTTCTTAAACAGTTGGTGCCTGGACATGGATATTCATCCCGGTTCTGGAGTTCGAAGTGCAAATCAATGTAATCAAACGTGATAAGTTCATCATCATCCTTGGATTGTTGCACGATATGGTGTAATACCTCTGAATCGTGTGTGGACTTGTAATACATGATTGAGGAAGGGTCAGCTTTTATTTCACCTGGTTCAATGTCCTCTTCCCCATCCGACGGCTTTGACTTGTCTTTCTCAAGCTTTTTATGTGAGTTTGCAAAGGTACGAAGATGGTGTTTCATGTGAGGAACAATGTCCTTTCTGCTGTCAAAGACTCTCATGCAGACGGGGCACGGGTGATTCCTGTCGTCTGCATGTCTCCTAGAGTGGGGTATGATTTGTCCCCCAGTGACCGACTTCTGGCAGAATTTACAGAAAAACTTCAGTTTTTTTGTTTGTGAACAATGTTGATTTCCTATCATACCAGAGGCCCCTTTATCACCCCGTCTCTCTGTCCTGCCCTCTGCAGCTCCATTTAGATAGTGTTGTTGGTGAGATCCTACACACATGAACTCTTCGTCTTGTGCTTCATGTTTAACCATCTCATGCTTTTCCTCCACCTCATCGTCCTCTGGAGTCACTCCCAGCATTCTACTGCAGTGACGCTTAAGAGTTTTCCAGTCCCAGAATTCAGGGTCAAAAGGCCAGTAGGCTTTTAATGCTAGCAGCAGCTCACAGCGTAGGGAATTGGGGATGAGCCCATTTTCCTGGTCATACTTCTGGTCTGGGTGCAGGTGAAGCTCCTGAAGGCAACTGAAAACCTCCTGGCAGGGGCCAAGTAGGAATTCTGTGAGAAGGCAGGCGCGCATCACCTCCAGGTCATCTTTAAGAAGGCCAGACACCGTTTTAAGAACAGAGATCCTGGATTCAGAGTCACTTTGCTTTGGAAGCTGGAGTGCTTTGACACAGAGCTCCACCGAGGATGCTAATCCAAGCTCTTTTGTCTGAAAAGAGAAGTACAGAACTTTTACTTCATCGAAACCTGTTAGACAAAATGAAAATTGGAGGGTGCAATGTAGTTACATGGTCTTACCTCTGTGCGGATTACACGGACCAGGTAAAGTAAATGATTGACAGTGTTGGCAATGGCACCAAGCTGAAGGCATCGCTCTAAGAGAGACTCCGGTGAAGGATCAATTTTTCTCTGTAGCTTACTCCACAGCAGTGTCAGCTCCCTGGTGGGAAGATAACAGAATAAAAAGGATGAAAAGATTTTTTACCTTATGCCAAGCTCACATTACAGGAACTCTGACCCGATTATGATGTCAAAAAATACTTCCAGTCCTAGTGTAATATGTAAAAAATGTGAAATAAATCATTGTTTTGTCTGCTGGAAAGGTCCTCTGGAAAGGTCCTCTGATCTGATCATTTCAAACTGTTTTCTATTGTGTTGGGAGTCCTGGTTTACCAAGGTTTTTATTAGAATGTCGCAAATGAATGAATGCATAACAGACAAAACATAAAACATAAAAAATATTATGTTGACAAAAAACAGAACAAATTTTATTTGGCCAGTGTTTGGACACAAAGTGGAGCACAGTGTCATTACAGCTCAATTATTTTGTCCTAAAGAAAGCTTGTGCTGTGAAACCCCCGGGTCATTTTCTGTCCTACTTAAAATCAGCTAATGTGTGCTGTACCTTGCAGTGATTTGTTTTTTGAGACGTTGTTTAATGTGACCTGCTCTCCTCGGATGGCATTTAGGAATTACACGTCCTGTAGTGTGAGGTTGGGATTATCCTACTAAAGCCTACCCCAAAAGGATTTGGCAGGTTTGCCAAGACTGCAGGTTAACTATCGATGCAAAGATGAAAATCAGTTTTCTTCAACTCACACCCTTTTGCGGTGTACGCACGTTCCAAAATTGAGCAGTTGGCACAATTTCGGAGATAGAGTGCATCCAAGTAAGCGCATTCAAACTGCCCTGGCTGGCTAGGAGGTTTTCTCTAATGGCGTCCAGAAACAAACCGATTTGAATCCAAACGCAAGTTTGGATTCTGTGTTTACACGCCCTGCTTAAGGAATGAGACACTTAAAGGCGTGTAGCTCAAATTCTTATGTTTGTATGTTAGAATCGTATGTTGAATGTCCTGGTCATGAGCAAGTTGCTGAAATTTTGACCAAACTGTGGATTTTACATGGATTTTTGTGTGTTACAATTCAACTTCAATTTTCTGGCTCAGTGGGGAAAGTAAAATGTGTGTTCAGTTGTACATTCATACAACCGGGAAATAAATTGTTTGTTTTGATTAAGACTTGAATGCTTTGGCTACATTCCAGTCAGTTCAAAATCATCCCCTGCAGCACTTAGCCACGCAACTTTTTATTGTGCATAGGAATGCACACTCTAGATATTGCTTTTCGTCATTATTGTTCTTCACACCAAATCTCTACAATTAATTGAGGCTAAATGACTGAACATCGAGATTTCATTGAAACTGTACTACAACGGTCTACATCCGTATGGCTGTGCTATGTATTTTTCATTTTTGTAAACTTCATACTTTGAGATATTTGCGATTAAAAATGCAAAAAAAACTCCCATAGAAATAACATTAAGCCTAGCTTACCAAGTGTTACGTTTGACTCCGCTAATTGCTTTCCAGATGTCAACTGGGCAGCACAGCTCAGTAGGTAGAGCGCGTGTTCCTCAACCGAAGGGTTGGAGGTTCGATCCCCATCTCAACTGAATGTATCTCAATGATTACGGGCATACCCATGCATAAGTAATTCCTCATGTGGAATTACATTTTTCTAGTTATAATTGCTCTGCACTGTGGCATTGCCACACCTGCAACAAAGGCACTATTTTCGCCCAGAATTCTAACTGTGCACCTAAATCTCCAAGTCTGTGAGCATGCGCAGTGGCATGCTACTTCTACTGCTGCTACAACTAAAAAAAGATACAGCTACCTATCTTGCCGTATTTCGGACACTGTGATAGGGAGTGAATTGATCAAAAACCATGGCACGCATCTCAAATAACAACCTGGAGATGTCGCTGGCGAACCAGAGACATCTTTTGAACAAGAGCTTCTCTAAACCTTGAGGTGAAAAATAAGTTTTTCCTGACATAACAACATACCAGGAACTGTAGAGGTTCTGCTGTTGAAGCTGCTGGGTCAGAAAGGTGGTACACAAGATGAATGCTGTATTTTCCTCCCCTTCCTTCTCCAAGTTTGATGTGATCTCCAAGACATCCTCACAGTCAAGTCTGGATATCTGGATAAGATAATTGGGAACTTATGATTACATCATGAATGATAGAAGATAAGGCCAAAGCATTTTGACTTGTTGAATTTTGATTTCAATGCCTGTAAAGTCATGATGTATTAAATTACGTGATTAACGATGAAATTACAGAATCTTTCCTTTCTACCGCTTGCTGCCAATTATTTATGAAACCAAACCCTTAAATTGAGGAAACACATAATTTGGTGTTAAATTCATTAAACTCCTACCACAACACCATAAATATTCTGATAGTCATAAAAAAATCAAAATATTACTAAATATTTGTAAACCAAAAGGTTGTGTTTTTAATACCTCTGTAATGGCCTCCTCGTTGGGCAGCAGGAGGCAGAGAAGGGAGACGTAGGTTTGGCGGAAGGTGGCTTGGTTTGAAATAAGGCAACAGTCACTGCAGGACTTGGCTAACACTACTGCCTTGGCGATCTCACCAATCTTCTCCAGGTGCTTCACCCGCATCTCCATGAAGCCCTCCCCCTCCAAGCCGATGTATGCATTGACTACGGAATGAAGGAGGGGTGGTTAGAGAGAATGAACTTGACCAAGGCGTATATCTGCCACTTTTAACAGACATTTTGTCCGTTAAAGAAGGAGTTGCATGATTGTTGCTGTTGGTGAGAACATAAGGAATTATAACTTGTTGTTGTTGTGTTGTAGCTGTTCAGTTGGTAGAGCTAACTTGTGCAGTTGGTAGTCACTCTCTGCTGTTGTTGCTGTTGAACAATAGGACTACAAGTGGCCACTCAAGCTGTTCATCAGTCAGTTTCGACCTCTCAGGTGTAGACAATAGCCTTGATTGCTGGGTGGAGCTATGACAGCACGATTAGCTTCCCTACAGTTACGTGCTAGTGTTCCTAGCGTCAGCATCAGGACCGGTCGAACAAAGCCTAAGGGAGTCTCAGTCTCTTTTCACCACATTCGACCTAACACTCTCTCCTTCTCCCCCTACCCACAGAGCAGCCAACTTGACCTTGTCTTCACAAGGTCCTGCAGTACCCGTGCACTGTCAGTTACCCCGCTCCCTGTGTCTGACCATCACTTTGTCGCTTTCTCTCCCTCCCCTTGAAGTCCCCCTCCTCAGTTCCCCCCTCTCTCTCTCTCTCTCTCTCTCTCTCTCTCTCTCTCTCTCTCTCTCTCTCTCTCTCTCTCTCTCTCTCTCTCTCTCTCTCTCTCTCTCTCTCTCTCTCTCTCTCTCTCTCTCTCTCTCTCTCTCTCTCTCTCTCTCTCTCTCTCTCTCTCTCTCCCTCTCTCCCTCTCTCCCTCTCTCTCCCTCTCTCTCCCTCTCTCTCCCTCTCTCTCCCTCTCTCTCCCTCTCTCTCTCTCTCTCTCCCTCTCTCTCTCTCTCCCTCTCTCTCTCCCTCTCCCTCTCCCTCTCTCTCTCTCCCTCTCTCTCTCTCCCTCTCTCTCTCTCCCTCTCCCCATCACTACTCCCCCCCCCAGAACACTGAGGAAGCCTCCTCTACCCTGCTATCTTCCCTCTCTTCCTCTTTGGACTCCCTCTATCCCCTCACATTCAGACCAGTGCGATCCTCTCCTCCTCCTCCTTGGCTGTCTGAATTTCTGCGGGATCATAGAACAGGGCTACGAGCAGCTGAGAGGAAATGGAAGAGATCAGACTGTGCTGATGATCTCTCCCACTACCTTCACCTCCTCTCAGACTTCACCTCCACCGTGTCAGCAGCCAAATCTATATTCTACTGGAAAAAGATCAACTCCTCTGCCTCCAACCCCAGAAAACGGTTTTCCATGTTCTCCTCTCTCCTCAACCCTCCCCTCCCCCCCTTCCTTACTCACTGCTGATGATTTTTCCAAGTACTTTACCAAGAAGGTGACGGACATCAGAATCTCCTTTACCCCTGCTGCTACCCTCCCTAGCCCCTCCTCTACAGCTATCCTCTCCCCAGTCCCACCTCTGCTAGACTTGACCGCTTTAACCCTTTCTCCTCCAGAGGTCCAGAGACTGGTCACATGCAACCACCAGTCCCCTTGAACCTAATCCCCTCCTCCCTTCTCCAGGTCATCTCGACCGACATCCTACCCTCATTAACTCCTCCCTCACCTCAGGCCTCATCCCAGCACCCTTCAAAACTGCCAGATTAAAACCACTCCTCAAGAAACCTACCCTCGACACGGCTGACGTCCAGTACTACAGACCGGTATCTCTGCTATCATTCCTTTCTAAAACCCTGGAACGTGCAGTCTCTAACCAACTGTCCTCCTGCCGCTCAGAAAACGACTTATTTGATCCCCATCTCTCTGGCTTCTAGACTGCATGGTTGATGGTGATGGTGGCCGAGTCCCTTTGTGCCACCAAGGCCTTTGCAGTGGATTCAAACGCTGCTGCAGAACGCTGCAGCACGCCTCGTGTTTAACCTACACAGATTCTGACCCCCCCTCTTCCATGACCTCCACTGGCTCCCTGTAGTGGCTCGCATCAAATTCAAGACAATGGTACTAGCTTACAAAGCTGTTAATGGAACTGCCCCAACCTACCTCCAAGCGTTAGTGAAACCCCACGCCCCTGCTTGAGCACTCCGTTAAACTACCTCAGCTGGTCGACTGGTACCTCCATCACTAAAAGGAGGAAAAGGTTGGACGAAATCCCCCCCCCCCCCCCCCCCCCAAAAAAAAAAAACCTCTGCTCATGCACTCGTATACTGTAGTACGTCTTGGCCCTTTATAATTGCTCTTTGTAACTTAGCACTTAGCCAGAGATGTTATATACTAAGATTGGTGTACCTAGCAATTGGAATGCTTGAAACTTGTTCTGGTGACCTGGTGACTTGCTTATTGTATTAACAGCAATGACATGTTTCACCTTCTGACAAATTTACTTATTGTAAGTCGCTTTGGCTAGAAAGCTACCTGGGCAGCAAAACATGAAAAAATGTGGGTGCTGAAGAGTGAGCAGAAGGAAAGTAGGTCCTCACCCTCCTGGGGAACGGTGGGCTGGCCTGTGAGGAGGGCAGTAAGGACCGGGTTGCTCCATGCGCCTCCTTCACCAGTTATCTGAAGCAGGGCTTGGAGGTCTGTGCTCCCAAACTGCAGCAAATTCTCATGGGCGATCTGTAACGCACAGAGAGGTGAGGCACCAAATAAATGAAAAATGTATTCATTTTTCACAGTTTAACTTTTTAAGTTACGGAAACTAGGAAGCCGAGAGTACACCATAGCCCTTGCTGTTTTTTTTTTTTACCTGAACAGAGTTGTGAAACTGAACCCAGGCTTCATAAGGGATTTCATTTTCAGGAACTGAAAGCAAAAGTTCAAAACAGCTCCTAGACGCAGGGGAAAAAAATTTTTAGTTGAAAGCAGTTCAGCGATTTACCCCACTTCACTTTAACACTGTGACATCTTTTCTGTTAAACATTAATAGGACTGTTCCACTGATTGAGGGCTTTTGCTGGACTGAGGTCCAAAAGCACACAATGACCCTCAAAGCTAAAATATGAGGGGAAAGGAGAGAGAGCAAGCAGACAAGAAGATGAGAAATAGACAAAATAAAGAAAGCAATTAAAAAATAGGCAAACCCAAAACCCTGGGAAAACAACATCTACTATTCTGTGCAAGTAATAATGAATTTTGCATCGGCCAAGAATTACACATTTCATTGACAGTATAGTTGAAGTGTACATTAAGTCAGGTTGTACTCCTCAAACCACATGAGCAAATTGCAGAAAATGAAAGCCACAACAAATGTACCAAAACCACATGCTCAGAACATTAAAGGAGTAGTGTGTACCATTTAGTGGCATCTAGCAGAACTGACTTTGAATATCATATACAAGTTAAATATCATATAGATAGGTATGTTTACATTAGTGTAAAATGCCATGACAATAAGAATTGCTGTGTGTTTGTTATCTTGGAATGAGCCCTTTATATAAACACATAGGTAACAGGGGGTCTTCCATGCCCCCCCCCCCCCCCCCCCCTGTTATACCGCCATGTTTCTACAGTAGCCCACAATGGACAAATGGCTCTAGAGAGAATGTGTTTTTAATTCAATCAAAAAACAGATAAGATAAATACAACCTATTTGTGATCCATTAGCAGGGGCATTATGTAAGAGCGGTTACATTGAGCCATGCTGTGTATGAAATGCTCAAAACACTACAAGTGTCCTAGAAGCTTTACCCTCTCACAACACGTAATCAACATCCACTGCTAGCAAGACTGCAGCACACATCCACACACACAGCGTGGCATTATACTATAAAGCAAGCTCAACCCTCTCTCCAAGACGTCTCATAGCTTGATGGAGCATACGCCATCCTTTCACACAAAAATATCCTATATATTTAAAGGATTCAATTAGCTTTTAAATCCAAGTCCAATATAGTCCAATAATGCCCAACAGTTTATCCAATGGCAGATCAGGGGAATTTAGAAGTGAATGTGCATCCTTTAATACATTCACGTTTTGGAAACGTCTGTTTTTGAAAATGTTTCCCTGTTTGATAACTAAAAGTTCTCTTTCAGAGATAGTTACTGTTGCAATACAAAACAGTTGCAACACAACAACAGACCATTACGTTTTCAAAAAGCAACCTTTACCATCTTCACATAACGCAGTGCAAGCAAGCATTGGCTTGTTGTACAGACTGCTACCGAGATGAGTGATCAATACAACAGCTAATCTGTTATATATATATATATATATATGATAAGCAATAAATATAGGTCTATGAATGTAGTTTACCACTATGAATGCAAAAGAGACTTATTGTTTTATTGACATGAATTTGTTGATCAAACCGCGTTCAATGTAAAATACCTTAAGTTATGACCTATAGTTTTACATTTACAGACTAAATACTAAATACACTAATATGTAACCAAAAATCATAAAGCTATCAGGGAACCTTGTCTCTTGACACTTGGCAACTCCATTTTGTCGTAGACGATGACAACATCATGAAAGGACCTACTGGCACCTTACACAATACAGGCTGATACAGGCCACCGTAGACATTGGAAAGGGAGAGGTTGGGGGAGGGGGATTCAGTTGGTTGCAATCTGCAGCCTCACTGCTAGCGTTTACCTACATTTTACACACTGGACCTTTAAGTTCAGACATTTACACAGTTTACTGAAAACAATTTCCATTAAACGACAAAACATAGGCCCACAGAAACACCATGCGTGCATGAACAAACTGTAGTGGATAGTTACTGTAATGATTCCAGTTTGGGCTACACACAACAGACAACGCAATTGGGTTTCTCTTTAGTATTATTGATACAATATCTTGAATAAGGTCATGATGTATCTGTGTATATATGTGTATCTGCATCAAAACATTTTATCACCACTTACAACGCCAGTCTTTTTAATACAAGAGCCACGCTGTCTGACTCTGCCGTGAGGTGGGACCTGGCAGCAGCAAAGCAGTCTATGGACAGGCAGTAGACCTCCAGGAGAGGAAGGCCATGTTCCACAGAGTTCCTGCTCCCAGCATAGTGCATAAGTGCCTGCAAAGCAAAAACAGACAAACAAAACAAATGCATGCATTTAATGACCCGATTAGATCAGAACTGTTTATGATTGGAGGTGTTAAAAAGAGACATTTGGCTGGACACCTTGGGGAGATGTCAGTTTAAACCGAGTGGATCCCAGCTGGCGTTTTGGTGGGGAGGGGTTTCTGATTGGCCCTTGAGGGGATTGACTGAACAAAAAAAAAAGAGAGACGTCTACAGGCTTTTGTGAGCTGGAGTGCCGCTCTCAAACGCAGCAGGTGAACAAAGAACAACGCGAAATATTTATTCCCGAGTTTATCGTCTTAGGATAGACATTTTGAGGGCCATGCCTAAAAGTTGCTAATGCTGAATATTAGGTTCAAGCCAATACAGGGAACAGAGGTAAACCTACCCAGGGCTACCAACAGCCCAGCTGCTCTATAAAACGGTTTTAATGTGTTTTCGGACACAAGAGTCTACTGCATCTAAGCAGTCCTACCTGCCAACTTCTAGAATAGCACAATAAAGGTGATGGGAGCCACGCTATGTATTGCTAGAGAATAAGGGTGTAACGCTCCTGAAACTGAGAATGAATTCGCAATGCAAACGTCCACCCTCCGGAGTCGCGGTTTCTTTTTGCGGACGACAAATCCACGAGTGTGAAGAGGAGTGAAAGCCGAGGTGTTTGCCTGTCCCTGCCGAACGGTGCGTGAGCATTCCACCCTGCGCTGAACGCAGTTGGCCGTTTCTGTTTTGGGACGTCGACGTGCCTTTTGGTGTACTCTCTGTACTCTTCACCATCACAACAAAGGAATACCGGCGGCCCAGGTGCGTGTGCGGGGATGTGCGGAGCTTGTTCTGGCCAGCCGTCGATTTCCAGGTTGGCGTCTGAGAGGGGGTGAGGCTTCTCGTACACCTACAGCATGGCGCTGTGCGTTGTGTGGCGAGTGAAGCTCTGTCTGAGCTCATTTTGATGCCCGCCTTTTGAGCAGGGGTTAGGCTTCCTGGACCCCTATGGTATGATGCTATGGTGTGAGGCGCATAGCATGTACTTCATCGGTCATTGTAACGCTCCAACACGACGACAACACTAAAAAGGCACTCCAATGCCGTGGGTCGTAACCATGGGGATGAAACACCCCACCCTTTCCTAGAACTGATTAACTGTTATATCGCAACGTGTTCATATCTCAGCTGAAACGGGGAATTCACTTACACTTTAAGAGGAGTGTTAATCTAATTTTGCTTACTTGGTCAATTTAAGTTAATTTAAAAAGTTATTTCAAATCGTTCATGATAATCATTCTCTTCAACTGCACATGATTGATCACAATTCAAAAACAAATAAAAGAAACCAGGCAGGGACCGAGCCGTGGCTCAACAGTCGTGCTCCAAGCCGAAACGTGGCCTTGGAGAACCCTAACACCTGTCTAGTGTCTCTGTGTTGGAGCCCAATGATGAGGCTGCAATGCAAATGATGATCAACTCAAAAAGCAACCACCAGGAGAACAACCAAAGCGATTACTTGAGACCAGGTAAATGTGTGCAGATACAAACCAGAAATGATTGTCAATCTTTCGACGTATTGGATGCCATGAGATCAGGAACTATCTTGTATCAAGTACATGGTCAATGCATGTAGAGTGCAACACCATTAGCCTGGAAGGCACGGTAACTGAAACTAGGACATTTTTCCTCTAAAATTTAGCAGTCAAGTTTAATGAGGACAGCAACTCTGTTGCTGGGAGCAGTATATGGGTTAATACCACTAGTGTTGCTGACTGGCAGATCAGCCAGCAGCATACATTAATGTAGTCCTATCACTCATATGAGATTAAGGACAAGAGTTGACAAACTGTCATTTGATGTTTTTAAACATGGCAACTGTTTTTGAGTCTCCAATAAAATAACAAAGCTACATTGAATAAATGTCTGAGGCCAGAGAATGAAGTGGCTGTGATGCCTATTAATGTGCTATAATTCATACTACTGATAACTGAATCTTAATGATAGACCTAAAGCAGGTATGCAACTTAGGTTGCTTTTGTGGATGCACATGTGCTGCTTCATACATCACAAAACTATAAAATAACAAGAAACTTAATCATTCGTAAATTTGTCAATGTTTCACTGCGTCAACATATAGAATTTGCACCAGAGTGTATGTCCAGCCACAGTAACCATCTCTCTCTTGCCTCCATTACCCATCTCTTAGAAGTCTTGGCAATCAAACAGTACAGCTGAGCAAACGTGTCATGATGGTGAAAAAATCAAACCATGTACAGCATGGCATATCCTGATTCGTGGTATTCAAATGTTAGGGCAATAACCCTGAACACACGCAAGAGTCAACACAAATCACCAGCACTCTCAACATCTCAAGGGCTGACGCTTGAGTTCCCTTTTACATTTAGCAGACGCTTTTGTCCGAACGCGACTTAACTAAATCTGTACAGTTGTACACTTGTCCTCTTCCTGAAGGAAGGGGAAGAGGACTTCCTCAAGGACACTTCAACATGTGGACAGTTGGAGGTGGTTGGAGGTGGGGATCGAACCGCCAACCCTCCGGTTAGTGGACGACCCCCTCTATCCACTGAGCTACTGCCGCCCGTTTGGCTAAATATATACTTCTCTCAAGGGGAGTAAACAAAAATAGTTCATCATCAAAGAGCCACATTGGCCTTGGCTTTGCAAAAGTAGTATCATCAAAATCAAATAGTCAGATATATCCGGTCAATTCAGAGCAAAGGTTTGCATTAGTATCCAATATATACAATGCAGTAATTCTGCAGGACACTTTTCCAAACTGGCCATACATAACTTACAGCCAAACTTACTATAGAAATTATACATTTAAAAAAGTCTAGGAATTTAGGTGTTTAGATGCATCCCGTGGGGGACACATCGTGCTAAAACAATGACCCTTGGACTGTTTTGTTTAAATTGTATATATTATTATAATCACTGTTTGTTTTTTGTTTGTTTGTTTATGCACCTTCTACATCAAAACAAATTCCTCGTTGGTGTAAAATCCTTCCTGGCAATAAAACAAATGTTTCTGATTCCGATTCTGACTTGCGAGTAATAATAATGAGGGTTATGTAAATGAAGTGTTTGGACTCCATGCAAACCTTCGATTAATGGTACTCGGTTTTCCTATTTTGTTGGTAGCTGCTATTTTACCTGTACAGCTGCGGCACATTCTCATATTTGCCTCCCGCAGACCCATGTTACAATACAAGGGCCCACTGCCCCGCCCAGCACACATGATAGGGTTAGATTCGGCAACTTAGCGTCCATGAAATACTCTGAAATGTGCACGTCCTGGATGAAAAACTGCAAATGCAATCAAAAGAACGCATGTTATCGAGTAAAACAGCGAGACGAGGCTCAACAGAGAGCATAAAAATAGAAGCAAGTGGAAAATGTTTCTGCAACATATATGGTGCCAATATTCGTCGTTTGTTCCCTATGCATCACAATCACTGCATTCTTTGTTGTGTTATTCAACATTAAAGGAACATGCATGCTTAAGGCGAGAAGAGTAGTCTATGTAGCAGGCTTATATTGTGCTGGGCCGTGGTAGTAGCCTAGCTTGAATGCTACGAGAAAAACAATATTGCGTGCTTAGCCACGGTAGCTCTCGCACGGTACCACCACCATGATGTCCATTACCTGGCAGAAGTTGTCGCAGTATTCAAAGGAGGACGTCACGGATATCTCCTGATGCCTGAGCACATCTTCAAAGGCCCTCAGCGTGGCCAGCAAGGTCTCCATCGCCACCAGAATGTCATCAGAACTGTCCAAGGCCCGGTTGCTCCACTCCAGGTCTGGTTCGCCACCGCTCTCCGCCATCTTCGCTCTCCTCCGCGGCGCGTATGCAGTGCAGTCCTGTCATCATGTGACGATGCGACCCGCTGGGGCTCACTGGCTCAGGACTACGCAGCGCGTCCGTGCTTCAGTCGTTTGCATGCATCTGGCTTGCATTTTGTGTATACATACTATGATAATCGCAATTGTTGTGTGTGTGTCAGTGTTTGAGGTGTTTGCATACATCGGGTACAGTGGAATGAACTTTTCGTTTATTTTACTTCTTTCCAGGCGTTTTTGTTGTCGAAACGAAAACGCGATTCTGTCGCCCTCTGCCGAGAGAAATGAAGGACTACATGTGGACCCGTTTTCATTAACCCGGAAATGATCCTCTCCTCTGCGTGGTGCACGTGTTAAAGGTAAGCAAACGGATCGCTGTAATATCACGTTCCTTCACCATTAGTATGACATGTTATTGTCTTACGTGATCATACCGCGGATGAGTGCGTCGAAATCAAACAAGACAGTGTCAGTGTTGTGCCTTTTGGCTAATATAAGATAAGGTGTTTTTTACACAGCCAACCCCGTGTTGTGTGTTTTGAAAATAGCCAACACAGGCGACACGAAAGAACGTCGCCCTTTGAACGAGTACGAGTGCTTATAGCAGTTGTCACTGATTTGAAAACCTGGCATAGTTTAAAACAAAACAAACTTCACTTGGATCGGTGTTCTAAATCAAGTTTTTGTGTTCTAGAGTCATGGGGAAATCCAAACAAATAGGAAACCACAACAGTGACAAACATAAGAATATTGCAAGGAAATGGAAGACGAAGCGCAGGACTAAAGACTTGGATCAGATCCATTCAGATATGAAGCCTGAGACGGCAGCCAAATTACTCCATCAAGAAGTCGATTTCGATGTAACTGGATGTGCCCAGCACTACTGTTTACATTGCGCGTAAGTATATGGCAATATTATATGGCAATGATGAATATTTAACAATATCTGACATTTATCGTATGTGTACATTCACTTATGTTAATGACATTGATGTATCACATAATATTGTACCTTTTTCTTGCAGGAGATATTTTGTGGATATGAGATCGTTGAAAGAGCACTTCAAAACAAAAGTCCACAAAAAACAGTAAGATACCATAATCTAGCAGTGCATTTGGCCAAGATGATTTAAAGTCACTTGCTCCAAATGCACGTATGACAGCCTTGACCAATAAATGCATACTTGAATAAATCTTTATTTTAATTGTTGATGTTATTCTTATTATGAATGCTCCCTGCTGAATTGTTTTGAATACACATTTATTTCTGGTCTACATTGTACACACCAGTTTTCTGATTCGCTGCCTCTTACAGGTTGAAACTTCTCAGAGAAGAGCCGTACACCCAGGCAGAGGCAGAGAGAGCAGCTGGTATGGGCTCTTACGTCGCCCCCAAACAGATTGAAGTGAAGACACAGCCCACTGAGGAGGAAATGGACTGAAAATGGACCCTACAATGACTCCATACCACAATCGGACAACACTCAGAATCTAAAACGTTTCTAATTATACTCTTGGCCGACAAGTTAACTGTCCTGATACTCGAATATAATGTGTTGGTTTTTTTTTGCAGTGTATTGAACAGGATCAAGGACACTAGCTTCATGGTGGATAGGGTTTTATAACTGTCTACTATGCAAATACTGTCTATTTACAAATATATCGGTCTCCCAAGGATTTCCCATGCCAATATCATGTACATACTATTGTATGTTTGAGTGAATAGTGTTCCTCAAAAATATACATTACTTACATGTCAATCTTGATTCAATAAATGGAGATAAAACATTGGAAATTGTGTACTTTTTAGAAGAAGAAGAAGAATTACTCTTTTGATCCCGTGAGGGAAATTTTGGTCTCTGCATTTAACCCAATCGTGAATTAGTGGAAATACACTCAACACACAGTGATGGTGAAGCACACACTAATCCCGAGGCAGTGAGCTGCCAACAGCGGCGCTCGGGGAGCAGTGAGGGGTTAGGTGCCTTGCTCACAGGCACTTCAGCCGTTCATACTGGTCGGGGTTCGAACCGGCAACCCTCCGGTGACAAGTCGGAAGCCCTAACCAGTAGGCAATTACCGTTAAATTTTGCACACATTCTCACACAATTAACTTGCTATGCTGTGAATGCCACGTTTCAAAAGAAGAAATGGAATTTGGTTCAGACTGGCCCTTTAAGAGAACAGCAGCCCCAAGCCTTTGGATTGGATGCGAGGGTAAACAGTAGCAGTGGCGTGAAGAGAGTGAACTCAGTTACATGTCTGTAGTCTAACGGTAGGGTTTAATGCCACAAAACAATAGATTACCGAACTATTAATGGGCTGTTTCTATCCTGGGTACAATAAATACTCTTAGTGAAGGAGGATTTCTGCACAGTATGGACTCATTTGTCTAAATAACTGGAGTGGAGGGCAAGGATGGCCGGAGACGTGGATAAAGGAGAAGCCCGAGAAGGGAAGGTCCAAGCCGGGGTACATCCGAGCGGTGGGCCGCCTCTTCGTAAGAGTAAGGGGTTCTGGATTATCAGAGCACTTGCATCTCTTGCGATGGTCTCCGTAGTCCCTGTGGTCGCTTTTGGCATAAAGTATTACCAAGATGGTCAGCACCTTAAACGTTATGTAAGTACATATTAAGAAAGCACAGATAAGAAGGTATCAGGGACGGCTGTATTATATTGTGGGCTCCCAGATCGTATCGTTGTTGGCTCTTGCGGTCATGATGTAGGCCTAATGTAGGCCTACTCCTTTTCAACTTTCCTCCCCTGTGTATTTTACATTTTGCCATTATCCAAACGTTCAACGAACAACGAGCTGAATATCCACACGTAGCTTAATAAGAACACACGCCACTCACTCCCTTAGTGTTGTTTGAAGTGTGTTTATTAGGGGGTATGTCTGGCACAGCTGCACTCAATAAATGGGAAAACACCAGCTAACCCAATAAAAGGAAAACATCAGCTAACCACCCTACATAGAAGTCCGCATTCACTGTCTGGATAAGGCATGTGTGGAATTAAGCCTCTGGGCGAGATATTGCACAGTCAAGACCACGTTTCAGCAATTGTGATTTTTTTTTCCCCCAAGCCCGACAGTTTTACAAATCAAGACAATGTACACCTATGTCACATTGTGATATACTACATTGCAAGCAAGAACTAACATGTTGTTATTTCCCAATAGGAGGAGAGCATGAAGACCCTGGGGGCAGAGGGTCTTTTTCTCTTCTCCTCCCTGGACACAGACCACGATTTATATCTCAGTCCAGAGGAGTTCAGACCTATTGCAGAGAAACTCACAGGTTTGTCATTATTCATCACGTAGACCTGTCCCCAGTTCACCCTTCTTACCGCTAACTCTGTCCCTCTTGCCTTTGCCGTGTGATATACACACAGGGATTACGTCTCCGGGAGAGTTTGAAGAGGAGCCCCATGATCCCAATGGAGAGACGCTGATCCTGGAGGCCAGGATGCAGCCACTCCACATGGACACCATGACAAAGAGCAAGGATGGGTTTCTGGGGGTACGGCAACCAGCAGCAATAGTGTAATGGGGGGGGGGGGTTACCACTTATTTGATTCTGTCTTTCTTTTGGTTTAGCCTTTAGCCTTGCAATGGCAATGGTGGTTGAGTTAGATACAGTCAGAGAAAACAATAGCTTTCGTCAGTAGCACACTAATGGTTCATAATATGTTTATTGTTTATATAGCTGCTGACGTACCGATGCATACTGCATTGTGATTATCAAGAAAAAGACTTGCCGAGTGAGCATATCATATGCATTGTTTTGACTAAAAGAGTTACATTATGACATGCATTCAACATTTTATGTTTCTCATCATGTTTGAAGGCCACCGATCAGCAAACTCAAATTGAAAACGATTCACACATTTGTTCCTACAAAAAAAACATCTTCCATCTCTACTCATTCCAGGTCACGCATAGTTCCCTGAGAGGGCTTCGAGCTTGGAAGGCCCCAGCAGTGCCTTCCTCTACGTTCTCCGCAGGCCAGTTCAGGGTCTTCCTGCCACCAAAGAATAAACATGAGGTGGGGGATACCTGGTGGGTGATTCCCAGCGAGCTCAATATCTTCACGGGGTATCTGCCTAACAATCGCTACAACCCGCCAACCCCCAAAGGCAAAGAGGTAATGCCCTGAAGCACGGTTGACCTTTGAACCAAGCTTGCTGTGCAGTCCGTGACCTGACCGTAGTGTGGTACCCACTGCTTTAACCCAGGTGTTCATCCACTCCCTGCTGAGCATGTTTCACCCTCGGCCCTTCATCAAGTCGCGCTTCGCTCCTCAGGGCGCGGTGGCCTGTATCCGGGCCAGCAGTGACTTCTATTACGACATCGTCTTCAGGTGAGGGGGACGGTGCTGCACTGAGCTGGAGTATATGGAGTAAAAAGACACTTTAACGATTTGACAGTATTTCAATATGACACATAATAAGACATTTATTTGGCTACTTATTATTTGATCACTTACTGCAGTTACAATTTCTGCCTGGAAGATAAATGTTGGAAGATAAATGTTGATTTTCCACCGCTGCAGAGTGCATGCAGAGTTCCAGCTGAATGAAGTGCCAGACTTCCCCTTCTGGTTCACTCCAGGCCAGTTCACTGGCAACCTCATCATCTCAAAGGACGCCTCTCATGTCCGCCACTTTCACCTCTATGTCCCCAACGACAGGTACGCTGTCCTTACATGTACCAGTCTCTACACCTGAATCTCAACCGTGCCTGAATCTCATCTGAGACATCTTGGACTTCTTCAGAGCCTGTATAAGCCTGTCTCGCTGTTTATTTCTCCTCCAGGTCTCTGAATGTGGACATGGAGTGGCTGTATGGAGGCAGTGAGAGCAGCAATATGGAGGTTGATATCGGGTTCCTGCCACAGGTATAGCTGCAGTGAAACATGAAGCAAATGCATCGCTTTCTTCTTTTAAGTACACTTTTTGAATAATTTCCTTGTCTTGAAACATGTAATCAACCCATACGTTTGAAAGCCGCTTTGCATGGTGGAGAAGCCTCTGAGACAAGGGAAACCTAAATTATGTTAGCTACTATAAACGGTCAACATTACGGAATGTACTTCTACATTTGAAAGTATGTTATTTTGTTTACTATGTTCTGTGGACAAATCCCATGCTGTGTGTAGAAATACATACATAACCTAACAGAGCAGGTTTATTGGTTACTTATGCACCTCAATCAGCAGACCATTCTACAGGGACTCAAATCCCTGTCGATGAGCCCATACGAAAGGAAAACTGTCCATTAGGATCGGAAAACGTAGTTTTTTGTGTTAGTTACTAATGGATTCTATTGCATTCTATGTTTGTTTTTCCAGTTGGAGCTGCGCTCCACAAGCCCGTCCACTCCCCTGTTCATCCAGGACGAGGAGGGCCACATCATCGAGAGCCGCGGCGAGGGCACCGAGCCCATCCAGTTTATCTTTGAGGACATTCACTGGACCTCGGAGATCCACAGGCAGGAGGCACAGCGTCACCTGGAGGTCACCTTTTACCCCTTTAAGAAGGTGCGTTATCACGGCCACGGTCTCACGAATCAGATGAGCTCCAATCTGGGTGAACGAGGCGTTTCACTTTCCATCGCTTTACTTTTGGATCGGCCAATCGTGTTGCCGGAGTAAGTGTGCGATCGGTACTCATGGGAGGAAGACGGCAAACTTTTGAAGCTCCATTTTCAGGCAGTGTTTGGGAGCTTGTGTCAAATGACTATTGTCATGTGATTGACGATGTCTGAATGCACTACCAGAGGATGGTGGTGGTTGAATTGGATGATTGGTCGGATTGAGTCTGAGTCTTTGCCAGATTCTCATTCCCTACGAAGGGTAAAAGCCAAATGAAACCACAGGGCAGCCGTGTAGATATACCAACCAACACACCGTTACCTCAACAATGGCTTAAAGTGAGTAGCTACAGCCAAGGTGGGGAGCTAAATGAGTGATAGCAGCATTGCTTGGCTTTTAGAAGGAAAAGCCAATAAGTTATGAATCTGTTCATTTTTTAATAACAATACTCAATAACCAGTTGAATATCATTTATTATTAGTCATTGGAAAATGGACAAAAATAACACTTATTTATCATACAGAGGCAGTTTTTGGAGGGAACAATAATCCATTCAATTTCCCAAGTTAATTACGCTGGGCTTTCACTCAATGGTGTCAATGGCCTAATTTATTTAATATTTTCTTATCTTATCATAATGTCTCTTTTGCCTTTATGTGTGTATGTGGAATTATATGTTGTGTGATGCTCTGTTTTCAATAGTTATTAAGGACTTGTAATGAACATTGTCCATGTCCAGATTTAAATCAGACATGGTTGTTGCTCAGCACACCTCCTCTCACTGTGTGGACGCGTTCCAAAATTGGGCAGTTGATTCATATTCCAAATGAGTGTTTAGCTTAGCAGTATCTTTGTTTTGTCCAACATAGGTAAGCATACAAACTGCCCTGGCTAGGTAGCTTTCTACATTAACAAATAAAGTCCACAAGTTTTAAATTTGTGTTCACTCAGTGTGATAGTTCTTAATTCTGAGTGCAGAGCGACATTTTCATAAGTCCCTAGGCTCGAAGGGAGTTTTGATGGGAGTGTTTCTTTACTTGATTGGAATGCAGCAGAAGAGCGAGACTTACTTAATGGTGAGCAATTCGGATTCTTGAATGCTAAATTTCGTGGTCGTGAGCACGGTGATGAATTTAGGATCAACTCAGCGAGTCCACAGTTTGAAAAAGTGACCTTTTTTTTCAGTCAACTTATTCAGCAGTGAATGCTTACGCTGCATTGAAGTCCTCCTACACTTACCCTTGCGAATTGACTTGAAACGTTGCTTTGCACTCATAATTTAGAAATATCAAATAGCCTTCAGCACAGCACTGCACACCGCAGCCCCCAAGGCTGTCACCATGGGCAGTGTAAATACAGAATCGAGTTTGTTCGCTTGTCTGCACTTTTGAAGAGAACGACCGAGCCGCGGCAGTTTGTATGTGTTATTTGTATTCGACAAATTATTTGTATTCGACAATGATACAGCTATGGGAGCTGCTCATTTGAAAAACAATGAATGTCAATGGCTCGCCAATGGACCAGTCAGGGGTGTGCTTACACCACAAGAGGTGGTGAGTTCAACAAAAATCATGGCTGATCTGACACCTGACATCTGGACACAGACGATGTACACAATTGTGGCCTGTGCAAACCAACTAAATACTTTACGTTCACACTTGTGTGTTTTTCCAAAGGTGCCCTACCTGCCCTTCTCGGAGGCCTTTGAGCGGGCTGAGGCAGAGAACAAGCTGGTGCACTCTATTGTTCTCTGGGGCGCGCTTGACGACCAGTCCTGCTGAGGTTAGTTTTAACAATTCCATTGCAGGGTACTGGATATTCCAGATAAGGTGATGCCGTTACTTAATGTGAGGGTAATGTAACACAATGCCGTTATTTACATAGTTTTTTGCTCTCTCTACAAATGTATTCATGGGATTCATGAACTGAATGCTAAATTCAGTTCATTCAGCTAAATGCTGAATGATAAGTTCCAGTTACTTCTGCGTTCCAGTACAGGCCATTATTAGCCATTGTTGGCAATACCAGTCCATAACAATTCATTACGCAATATTTTGCACGTCAAACACCGTAGCGACATGTCCACAGATAGAAGTTGGACTGTACTGTGTGTATGACTGATATGACTTCAGGGAGCCAGTTGAAATTCCTACTTCCAGTTCAAATGGAATGCACTAGTCCTAGAACCAAGATGGAACCCACTAGTCTGAGAACCAAGATGGCCACCAGGCCCATAAGATTATGACATGCTTGTTTGTTTCACCTCCACTCTATTTCGTGTAGGTTCGGGGCGGACTCTCCGGGAGACAGTCCTGGAAAGTTCGCCCATCCTGGCCCTGCTCAACCAGAGCTTCATCAGCAGCTGGTCCCTGGTCAAAGAGCTGGAGAAAATGCAGGTCTGTAGAATATAGCCGTTAGGATGCTAATATCTATTGAACTTGGTGTCTCTCAGGTAGATTGCAACCAATCCATCCAATCTTCCATGACAACATAACAACAAGACAATAGCACACACATCATACCTCAAGTATTTCATTTATATGACTATCTTATAAATGCAAAGAATGTGAATTTATCCATTTCATTTTTAATTTTTATGGATCAGTCTGACTAAGTTCTTGGACTGAAATGTTCCTACTAATAAATGTGTTGCATGTTAGCTGCTGAGTTTCTTCAACGTATATGTACATGTCATGTTTCACAGTCTGATGAGCAAAACCTGGTTCTTGGCCAAAAAGCCCAACTGCACCTTGAGAAGTACAACTTCCCTGTTGAAATGATCATAGCACTACCCAATGGTACTATTGTAAGTATCACTGGCCTTATATGACTTTAATATATCCATATCTAATAAGAAAAAAATACTAACAACTAGTATTGTATTAAATGCTATTTCCATCACCAAATAAATATAACATTGTTTTTTTTTTACTGGTAATTGTTTGCAGGTCCACCACATCAACGCCAACTACTTCCTGGACCAGACAGCCATGAAGCCAGAAGAGGAAGGAGCTACATTCAGCTTCTCTGGGGGGTTTGAAGACCCCTCCACCTCAACGTACATTGCCTTCCTCAAGGAGGCCTTGCAGAAAGCAAAAGAGTTCATACAACAGTAAGGGTGTGTGTGACCAGAGAGTTGGGCCACTAAACTGAAGGTCATTCCACTATGTGATGATCATGAAGAACTTCATTTGAAATGAGATATTTTCCTGGCAAATTGGTTGCTATAAAATGTTTCTGAATCTTTTTATTTATTTATTGAAACACATTTGAATGCTCACCCATCATTAAAATAGCTTTGGAGTTGGTATGTCCAGAGAATAAGTTATTTGTTAAATTGGGGATTTAACTTGAAATAAGTAGTAGGAAGCAAGTACGTAAGTAATTAGAAATTGTATAATTGCCATTCCAACATGGAATATTTTTACTTCATACAAAGATGTTCTCAAAATGCAAAACACTAAGTCTTGGTTGTTTGCCTCAATCTGTTTTATTGTAACATTCAGACAGTGATGTCATTTGATTTCCTACCAAAAAACACAATTGCACCATTATACACAATTTGATATTGCAGTATTGTTCATGAGATTAAATAATAGGTAAACTTGTTTATGGTAATATATTTCAGTTAATGCTGTTATTTCTAAAAAGACAGTGATGCACAACAAGTCATTTCCTGTTTTTGGGCTTCAGTAGTTTATGAAGGCCTCGTCTGAAAGCCATTCACTAGCTGGACAAGGCCTGATGTCACTGCGAAAGCACTTGGGGAGATGTCCTTCGCTGTCCCAGAGGGAATATTCAGTTGCACTGTGTTTTTTCCCCCCCATGTACTTGTGTATAACCAAACGACTGCAGATTGTTCATGGCTGGGACATCTGACCACCAAAGACAATCCCGTAATATGTACAATCATTTAATGTTATTTGTATTTTTTTTCAATTCCTTTTTTTAATATTTTATTATGACATGATTGAACTTTGTTTTTCTTTTCTTTTTTCTCTCACTACAAACAAGTTCATGCTGCACTATACGTATTTGGCTTTTCATCCGAAACATTCTCCCCAGGTAATTTGACCTGGACGAACAAATGCTAAACCATTGATAGTTGGCTCTTTAAAATATGCTTCTTGTTCCATCCCCTCATCACTCCTCCCTCATCACTCCTCCCTCCACAAGGATCTGTTTGATTTACAATGTGCTACTGTCAGGGCTTTGAACAATAAATAACACGACTGTAGATCCTGTACAATAAAAGCGTCATCGGGATGAAAACATGAATATCTGTACCCTTTTAAAGTGCCAAATTATATCCAAACACAAAATAAACCTCTTGTTTTACAATAAATGTGTTTTTCTGGGTCAATGTCAATGTCAACCATTAAGCCATTTGACTTCTTCTCAAAGAAGTCTTTTGCATAAACATATTGAAAATGTTGAGTTATTGTGATTGTGTTAATATCTTTCCAAAAGTCTTTCACCAAGTCCAGCCACCAAAATAGAAAGAGGAACTGCTTGTTTTCCAAAATTCCAGTAAGTCCATCGAAGTACTCAGCACACGCCCTAACCAAGTAGTTTGTATCATAAGTTCTGTAATATAGAAAATAGTGTGTCGTCTAACGGATTTTTAGAGATGTTTTTCCCTCCATTTTAAATGGTGAGTATGAAGTGAGCATGTGGTATAGAGGCAGGTAGTACATGCACATATGCTTTTTGAAAGCTAAAATTGCCAAAGAAATGTCAATCATTCACTTACATGTCCAAGAGCATAGAGGATATTCAGTACCAATTAAGAGATAGGTATAACATTTACACAACCTCTGGGTCAAGATACAGGCTTATTCATTATTTAATGGATAAACGTATTTCAGTGCAAACTCCAGCCTTTGTGTCCATGTCCTTGTAGTCAGGAATAACCCCCAGCTTTCAGGGTTACAGCTCAGCATGTTTTCCAAAACCACAGCAAAGACTTCCGTAACTCTCCACAGGGAAGGTCTGGCTCAGCGCAGAAAGGTTCAATACAGTGCTGTTACAAGCCACCCAGAGTTGAGCACGCACACACACACACTCACACATTTGTGGTTGAAACATTTGGAACCTGCACCTCAATGGTCTCAGGAATAAGGAATGCGTGTGTTTGTACATGGAGGCTTGTCTTTAGCGGTGCACACAGATTCCATCAGCCGGTTCGAAGAGGAGTCGCCCAGCAGCTCAGCTGAAGGTCCACACCTCCATCGCTATCACGTGGAAGTCGTCCACCTCAGACAGGCAGCAGTTGTTGAAGGTGTAACAGGGACTACTGCGGCCCAGATACAGGGTCTCATCCAACCACAGACCAAAATGGCCGCTGCAGAAAAACATAGAAATGGAGGGGGGGGGGGGGGGGGGCGGTAGGTAGGAGGGCATGTTTCAATAAAATAATCTTTGTGGAAATTTGAAATTTGGGTGATATTAATATAAACAAGCATGAAAAGAAGATAAAATAATGAAAACAAACACTTGAATATTACCTGCCACCACCAATGGCAAATGAATCCAAGTTTCCCTTTATGAAAAATGTGTTCTCCCCAGTCCATCTGAAGCACTAGAGAGCAAGAGAGAGAGAGAGAGACAGAGAGACAGAGAGACAGAGAGAGAGAGAGAGAGAGAGAGAGAGAGAGAGAGAGAGAGAGAGAGAGAGAGAGAGAGAGAGTATTAAAATGCCTGGAACTGCATGGGTCACAGTGATCATTAATGTGTTATGCCCTGACCTTGAAGCGAGGGTGCAGCATGAAGAGGAACGTCTCCCCTGTGCCGTAGAAGGTCTCGCTCGGCCTCAGTGGGTGGGAGAGGAAGCTCCCAAACACCTACGAGAACATGGGTCACACGCAAAGTCAGAGAAAACCACCGATGGACAAATGTTCTCCTCTCACTCGATATTCCCTCTCTGTGTTCAATGTAGCACCAAACTATTGGTGCACTTCAGGGTCCATGCTCATTGTCAAACCACTTAACGCATGACACATTAACCACATAGCTGCACAGCAGAATAGAGTGCATTTGACACATGCATAGAGTAAACATGTTTCCTGCATGTGATTTTGGTCCTGTGATGAAGAGGCGATACGGTCCATTCCAATACCAAAAGCAAACTGAGGAAATGTAGTTATATTTACATATATTACATATAAATATAATGCATATATTTATGTTTATATATATTATATATAAATATAATGCTCAACATGCTTGTTTCACCTGATCAAGAGCATCCTTGATGACAATCAGCACAGGGGAGTCTGTGCCTCTCAGCTTCCGGTAGAGAGACTTAAGGCTGAAGCCATGGCGCGAGGTGCTGTAGGTGAGCTGCCAGGCATGACCAATCGTTCTGGGAGGCAACTCTGTGCTTAGCTAGGGAGAGAGACAAGAAGGGAAAGGTAGAAAACAGCACAGCCGATTGAGGTAGAAGGTAGAAGGAAGTAAAAACACAAGAGACGCCACCATATGTATGCCTGTTTGCGTAAACAAACCATAACCATTGAATACCAAAGCTTAAACAAATGAGTGAGTCATTGAGAGAGTGAGTGAATGAATGAGTGAGCGAGTGAGTGAGTAAATGCTGCCACTTACCTCTCTGACATGTGAGGCTTCTAAAATGCTGCTCGCTTCCAAAATGTCAGTTAGGCACTCAGGGTCTCTGTCGATGACCAGTGTTGGCTTGTTCCCACTGCTCTCTATAGACAACATCTAATGAACATGGACACATTGAGTATATCAACACAACCTTCCAGACTACTAAAGCTATAGGAATCCTGTTGGCAGACATGTTGCTGAAATGCGTGTACCGGAATGTATTTTCTCTACTATTAGTAGATGCACAACCTTTACAAGACAACTGTCTTAATAGGCTGTGAATGGGATGTGTGCCCTGGCTTTTTGGGAAGATGAGATCATTTATATCTAAATGCCTTTTCAATGGTATATTTTATTAACAGAAACATTATTGGTGTTAAAACGTTCTAATAGTTCATTTATAATTAATAATACTTTTTACTCCAATCGTTTCATTTTGCCGTATGCAGCAGGGCTCTTTTCAAAACCCACTGCTTAACTGTGAAACGGTGATAAGATCGCTCCATACAATGACACATATGGTGTTTCAACAGAGTCCACCCCATAGCCATATGTTTCTCAACTGAAACCCAAAACTGTCTGTGTGCAGGGACACTGACGCCTCATTCATGCCAAGCAAATCAGCTGCTGTTCAATCCACCATATGGAGCCAAAGCTACACAGAGACTCCGGGAGATATTCCCGGGCAGCCGCCGCCAAGCGAGACCTAAAATGTACCGACTCACCTCCCAGTCTTCCCCGGAGTGCCGGTGACCCTTGGCCGATTGGTGCCCTTCTTCTTCTTTGTCGTCGTCGTCGTCGTCCTCAATGAGCACAAACTCCTCTTCGTAGGCTTCACCCTCTCGGTCCTCCTCACCGCCCTCCAGGATGCAAATCTCCGGCCGCCAGTGGCTCAGGTATGCACAGAGCTGGTCTGAGCTGCGTGGGGGTTGAGGAGAGCAGAGGCTCAGAGAGAGAGGAGCAGCTGGTAAAGCAGGTCAAAGAAGCCACGAGTCCAACGAGGTTCGCCAAGCGGGGCTTAGGGGAATGGGCGTCGAGCATCACGTTAAATTTTAACTCGGCTGAGAAAGACAACAAACGTGTGTTTAGCGTGTTAGCGTGTGTTTGCGTACCTCTCCTGTGAAAGGGCCAGCCAGGCGTCTCTCCTGGCCGGGGCGCCGCCGGCCCCCTGCTGCGACGCGGCGCACGGCTTCTCCGAGGGCCGCCGGGTCCGCAGCCGAACGAACATCACCCCTCCGGGGCCGCTGGGGGGTCTGCCTGCCGGAGCTGGAGAGGACGGTCGCTGCTTAAATAAACACGTGAATGAACAAATACAACATGGCTCCTGAGGCCCCTGGAGCCATCCCACCTGCGGCAGAGCGCTGCTCCTCCTCCTCCTCCTCCTCCTCCTCCTCCTCCTCCGACGCCCTCGGCTGCGTTTCGTCATCACTCTTGTGTTTCTGGGCTTCCGACGTGTCTCTGCCCGCCGGGCCGGCGTGGCGGTGGTGGTCCCCGGGCGCCGCCGGCCCCCGGGCCTCCGCTCCCCGCGTGGCGCTGTTGAAGGAGTCATGGCTGTCGCCGGGGTGAGAAGTCCTCAGGGTGCTCCGTTTGCCCTTCCACCTGCGGGGGCGGGGGGGGAGGCCTTTGTTATGCACACACTGTGTTCAATACAAACAGTCTGTGTGTGTGTGTGTGTGTGTGTGTGTGTGTGTGTGTGTGTGTTTGTGTGTATTCACAGTGCATACAGGTGAACTCTGTCATCTCCCTGAATTCTCTTCAGCTGTTGAATTATGTACAATACCCCCTTGTGACTCAGCTACTCATGACCTAAGGTACACTTTCATGCACCATTGCCTCACAACAATCAGTCACCTAACATGACATTGTTACATGAGAGTGCTTATTTAAAGCAGTGGTTTTCAACTGGTCTGGCTTAATCAGGACCCACCATCACCCTTTAATGACAAGCCGTGACCCACATCAAGGAAAATGTTAAACTTCTCAAATTTATCTAACAAAACATAACACTTCAGTAACTGTTGGTTGATTGATTCCACAAAGATATTCATGAAATAAAATATAGATGGCACTCCGCTGCATAAAAAAATCCTCTTCAAAATAAAAGCACCAGATTTTTTTTCTTAACTTTTTTTTTTGGGTCGCGGACAAAGGCCCGCGACCCACTGAAAACAGATCAGTGACCCACCAGTTGAGAACCACTGATTTAAAGGACGCGTTTTCAATGCACAAGTTGGAAAAATGCAGTGCATGCGCTACTTGGAAAGCAACGTAATGCACTGACATTGAACATAGACTCGATTGGCGATTGGGTTGTTATCGCAGGCTGGGTGAAGGCGTGGCATATTTTCTTTGTTATTGAATATTCAATTTCATTACAAAAGTCACAGCTCGCCACTCCCTTTCTACCATTTATCTCCATGGCTACTGTTTTTTACCGCAATATCTCTCTCCTGCCCCTCCCTATCCCTCCCTCCCTCTCTGATCGGGACTGTGATTACTAGCTTTGGTCTCGCAAACAAAGTACAGTCAATGATGACCTGTGCTGGGTCCGGCTGAAGTGGACATGGGTGATGTCTGAGAAGAATGTGACTGACGCCAGGCTGTCCGCAGAGCAGGACAGGAGGTACTCCTCACAGCCGTGCTCCACCACCAGAGGGTGGCTCTTGCAGGGGTCAAAGAAGAGCTTGTTGGATGTCACCAGCAGGATACCCGACACCACGCCCTGAGAGACAGAGAAGTGGTGTGGGACAGATGTGGGTGTGAGCGAGGCCGAGAGAGCGCGAGAGAGAGAGGGAATTGACAATGTGATGGTGTTGAGGGTTCCAAAGGGCCGCTCATCCCTGTGGAAACGCTGTGCTCTTTACGGCTTTGTGTTCGGTGACGGGTTTGACAACTATTCCGCTGGCGGTCTGCAGCGGCTCACCTTGCAGTCTGTGATGTACCGGCAAAACAGTTTGAGGTACGGGACCGCCTCAGGCCCCTCCCCCTGGCAGCACTCTGGTGGGAGAGTGAGTAGGCACAGCTGTCCGTCAGGCATTGGTACCGCCTCCACATCCTGACGCACACACACACACACACACACAGAGTTTGAATGATTAAATGGACAATGGAGGTGTTTGATTCTGAGCCTGCATTAACCAGGGTTGTAAAGAGTTGTAAAGACGTCTAATAATAGTAAAACCAACCCGAGCAACCCAACCTAACATCAAAAGGGTACGACTAAAGTCTCTCCGTTTGATGTCACATGTACTGTCTCTCTTCCCTCTTGCATTAGGCTGCACCAGGGCGGCACCAGAGAGCAAATCTTTCAGACCAGCAACAGTGAGTGTTTCTCAGAACACAGGCCCCAATGAAGCGATCGCTCCTCATTGATCACAGGTGAACATGTAACTGAAGAAGAAACAGTGCGGCTTCAAGGAGACAACAAAATCGATGAGCACCATTAGGTCACAAAGATTTTCCGTAGGCTTGTGTGGTTGCTTGCATCTACATACACACACACACGCACACACACACACACACACACACACACACACACACACACGCACATGCAGTCATGCACACACACAACATAGAAGTAATATAGTATTGTCTACTCGGCAAACAGCAGAATGTGGAGTCAATTCACAAAGCATGCAAGGCGTCAATATAGACAGTGATCCAATATTGGTCCTTATCTCTAATTTCCTTAAATTTCCTTAAATCATGACTTTCATACTTGGCTGTTTAGAAAGTGTTCACCAACGTCAGTGACAAAGACATTGATTTTCCTGCACGCTCAACCGAGACACAAGACACTTTTACCCAAAACAACCATCTTCTCCTCGCTTTTGTATCCTATAGGCCTTCATCACGTCTACGCGACGCGACCACAGCCACCAGTCTTCCCCGGCGCTTAACAGACGTACCAGCAGTTTGTCGTACTCCGCCTCTGGTGACGGCGAGGCAGGGAGTTCGCTCTTCACCTCCGGCTGGAGCTTCAGCCTCGGATCGGCGGCCGACCACTGCATCTCCGGCCCTGCGGCGGCGGAGCTCTTCTTCCCCTTGAAAACATGCAGTTTGTGTAAGATGGAGTCCATGGCGAGACGAGAGAACACGACGTACCTCTAAGTAGCATGCCGTTGGGAGTACATGCAGCAGTTCCTCTTTTTTCCTTTTTTTTTTTTTTGTCTGTGTGCCTGCACTGCCCTGCTCTGTTTGTTGTTGAGAGCGTGAGTGTGTGTGTGTGTGTGTGTGTGTGTGTGTGTCTCATGTGCTCTGTGTGACACATGAGGGCTTTGGCATTGGTCAGAATGTTTTATAAACAAGCAAATTGTTGTCTTGTCACACATGACACGACGCCACATGGAAATTCATACCAGAGAGTGTCCAGCAAGAAAGGGTTTGTTTTACATTCATATTTGCCTTACATGTTTTGGAAAAGGCATAGAAAAAAACAGAACAACATCTTTGAGAGAACAATCAAGCCACAACATAATTTGACAAGAGAATCTGAGTCTGGGTGTTTTTCCATCATATTGTCAATGGGGCATGCTCATCAAGTCCTGGGTCCTGCACGCAGCATCTGTTCAAAAGGGGCCGCCTACCTTCTCGTGGATGACGGCAAAGGTGGAGGAGGTGATGGTTGGTGAATCTCCTGCGTGGTGAACATCAAACTGAGAGGTGATGCTGAACACCGTGTCCCCAGGAGGGCTCTATGGGAGAGAGAGTGAGGAGGGGAGAGGGGAGGGGAAACAGTACACACACACACACACCAGCATTTACAAAGGCTTCGTCTATAAGTAACGCTCACTTCATTTTATACTCAAAACCGATTTGTGTACTTTCGCTAGACATTACCCATTACCCATAAATCTGTCATTAAGGGGCAATATTGTGTACGGGCAAGGATCGTGGGGAGAGGGTGTTATGTGTGTAACGTATACATGTTGATGTGCAAATAAACGTGAAAATTGGTTAGGTAACACAGCTACACACCAGCATAGGTTAGTCCTATATGTTTCAATAACCAATATTCAAAGGGTTTTGATCGGGACACATAACACAAGTTAGAAACGTTCATCTTAATTTCTAATTGTGAGACATAAATACTAGCTAGTATCCATTTTGAACATGGTATGGATCATAATAGGAGTATATAAAATGGTGATAACCTCACAATTTGAAAACCAATCCTCCAAAAATGATAGAATTGCTCCAATGACCATTATAAAAGACGGTTAACAGTCTTACACCACAGCAACAAGCAACATTCAATGGCTCAATTCAATCAACATTTTTAGATGACAGAAAGACCACAGATTTCTACGCAGCTCAGCAAAAAATGGTCAACGTTTTGCACAATTACCTTTGGATGAACATATTTCCTGTAGTATTTGCTGTAGAGACTCTGAAACAGGCCGTGTCTCCCCATAGTGACGGAGACAAACAGACAGCGACTTTGTCAACGCGCCTCCATTGAACTTTGGACGTTGTTAATCTAACCGTCATTTAATGGTTAGAATGTCGTCACATAATTATGCTGTAAACCATATTGAATCGTGAGGCTTTGTATGCCCCGTGAAGTATAACTCACGCCCAACGCAAACATAACTTGACACCTGAATCATCGAAGGTTTCATTTACACACGAGGGAAACCTCTGCTTTTCATTTCCCAACAGACATATCTTAACCCGTGTCAATGCCTAACACTGTTATGTAACCACGTCACCGTGCATGAAGAGGCTCATTTCTTTCCCTTGAGAGGTTCAAGAGGCAGAATGGACTAACCTTGCAGCTCGCTCCCTCTTGTTGTGCGGTGGACAACTCGCACGAGGTCCCTGCGAAGAAAAGTCCCCATGGTAAAAACATTTCCTCTGCCAGCATATACATTATAATTAAAATATATCCTTCTCACAATGTCTAGATAGTGTGTATGAATAATCATGTGACGAGTTTGTGAATTTTACATATGTAAGTTATGCGTTCTCTGTGAGTAACAATGTTAACATGTTACGACAAGTGTTGTTTTTAAATGTCCTTTCGTTGTCAAATAAATAATATCTAATGAGTTTGATCTAATAAGTGTGAAGTGTGACATTGAAGTCTATATTTAAATTGCCAAACAGAGTTGTCCATCCATCCATCCTATCGTAACCTAACATTATCCTCTACGAGGGTCGCGGGGGGGCTGGAGCCAATCCCAGCTGCAACGGGCGAGAGGCGGGATACCTGCATGTTTTTGGTCTGTGGGAGGAAGCCGGAGTACCCGGAGACAACCCACGCAAGCACGGGGAGAACATTACTCCACACAGAAAGGTCCCAGGTCCCAGGTGGATTCGAACCCAGAAGCCTCTTGCTGTGAGGCGACAGTGCTAACCACTGCACCACCGTGCCGCCCAAACAGAGTTGTGTTGAAGTGTATTGTTATATACACTGCATGCTTTAGGAATACATCCACTCACTATGAATACCCTGTCTCTAGGGACTCTTACTGACTACTTTGTGGAGGAGATGAGCACCTTGCAGGTAGTACTGCCGCAGCTTGGGGTTTCTAATGTGGTGGACGTGGTGGAGGGGGCCACTGGCCGCGGCATGGTGGGGATGTCGCCCGGCGTCCCTGGCCTCCGTGGTGGCACACCTGGCCCGGGGCTCCGCCTCCAGAGGACTCTTACTGAGCTCCTGTGGCTGAGAGCCACTGGTGGGCAGCTTGGATCCCAGCCTGAGGAGAGGGGAGAGAGGGGACGTGAGGACGGGGGCAACCTCTCCGCTGTCGTGAACCACATCGGCCGATGCCACATCTGAGGGACATTGGGTCCCGCAGTGGCAGCTTCCAAATGCTTAATGCTTAATCGCTCATCAAAATGGCGGCAGGCATTTTTGGGTAAAAGGGATTCATCTTCCAACCCGAATTCCTGGCGAGCGCTGGCAGTGCCTGAGGAATGTTGTGACAAATATAACTGAAAAACAATCTTGTAACAGGAATTCAGAAATGAACCTGTTCATTTCTGAACAGTTTGTTATCATCTATCTGTTTAGAGGTATGCTTACGGTCTGAGTTCAGAGGTATCCATAGTGGGAGTAATGGCTGCCTAGCTGAGCAGATTTTTGAGCAGACAAAACCCATCAGATCAGATGGGATATTCCCTGTCAGTTGTAATTTTTACATCTGATATAAATTTTGCATCAGATATACATTTAGTGGCAGACATAGATCTTGTGTGACAGATACCAATGTGACATGCTGATAAAAAGATGAGTCATGTAATCGCATCCCTGATCCCAGTTTTGCTTGTTTATAGGCTGCTATGCCTTCACTAAATAACAAACCAAAAGAATACAATTGAAGCATTCAGAAATCCAGAGAGCAAAAGCCAGGCTGCTCACAGGCACATTTCCCCCAGTAATCCATCCTAATTATGGCCTGACCTGTTTTTGACATTTCCAAAGTAGCCGGTCCTGGACTTGTCCCTCTGGAGCTTGTGGTCCATGGTTCCTAGAGTGTTTGACCTCCTCATGGACTGAGCCATTTTTTGTCAGGAGTGGCTCCGAGGATCAGACTGGGTGCTCAGCTGGCATGTATCATTCTCCCCTCGACAGAACCTATTTGCATCTTGCCCCTGTTACTGTACCTACAGGACAGAGAGATACACACCACCACATTAAGACTTATCTATTCATTACAGTGTTCAAATGATCCATGCAGTGCATTTACCATAGATGATGCCAATGGGCAAATATATAGTGTTTAATATAATAAAATTTTGCAGTTGTCTATAATGCTGTTAATATTATATTTTGGTGCACAAAACCACTACTATCAGAGGAGAATGTAACTTGCTTATGTTATGCTACATTATAACTTGTCATACATTATTATTTGAGCCATACCAGTACACAAACACAGCTGTAAATCGTTCTGCATCATTCACCTCATCAGTAATCGAATCAAGTACTCAAATTGCGATGCTTGAAGACAAACACAGGACAAACCTAATCAGTTCCGTTAAATACGTCATATCTCGGGTTAAGATCAGCAACGATAAGATATGCTACCTGACATTGCTAATTGCCATAAGTGTGACACCCATCATTGCAGTATCAAACAGCGACGGCGTTGATCTATCAAGCAATACGCTTCCGGTGAAGCACAATGAGTACATGAGGATGACATACGATCTGAGCAACTGACCTGACTCAAGGATTGCCTAGAGAAGGAAACAGGGGGCGAATATATGTGTGTTTCATACTGATGTTGTGATATCGCTTGAAAAGATATCACTGCAGACCAGTACGCCGACTGCACGTCAAACTCGAAGTCATGCTCCGCCCATGATTTAAAGGGATGAGTCAGTACTTCTTAAATATCAATGGATGAAATAAAAGTTAATAATTTCTAATCAAGGTTAGGCATAAATAAAACTCAGCTTCATCTGCTCGTAATAAATGTGTATTAAATAGCGTTAGTAACCTGTTTAATGAGCGTGGTGTATATGCTTCTGAACCATATACATAAATGCTGAAAACCAGGATGTATCAATGTACAGAAAAGTTATCCGCCAGTTAAATAGTTGGTAGTATCGTTTTGTATGTTACATAAAGGAACCTCCGTGTCTGCATGTTGTGAGGACGCGGATGTATGTTTGCTCAGTAAACTATAGTACAGCTAAACCAATCAGCGCTCAGTCAGTCAGAAAATGCTTCCGGCTCCTACCACAACACAGCAGCCCAGCTAGCTGCTAGCTTAAGCTGCTCTGAAAGACGACAAGGAGAACGGGTTTCTATGAATGCATAGTTGCTTATTGTGGAGTTGACTTTGTGCATATCGTCCAATTGTAAGTTATATACAGGCGCGGTGTTTGTTTTGTGTTATGAACTATTTGAAGTATGGGCTCGTATATGTTGATGTATTGCCGGAGAGAAGCTCGGGGTCACAACAAGACCGGGCCCTGTGAATGAGACTGCTAGCATAGCGGCTACTTACGTTACTGTCAGGGACATAAGCGTTCACTGCCCATACTAAATGAGTCTGTTGAATTATATAACTTTATTTCATGTGTCATGTGTAATTGAATTCAGTGGAACTATCTTTGACTGGTATGGTTAGGAAAATAACATCTCTGTTGCTACCCTAAACGAACCTGTTGTACTAAATTTCTAAATAAGATTCTTACTGTTTGTAACCATGCTATTCTGTCTTTAGCAGATGCTGTCAGTCTCCAATTTATCGAGGATATACATGTGTATGGAGATGGCCCTTGTCTAACCAATCCTCGCATATTCAGCTACTGTTAAGCAGCCGGTACAGTTGTGCACCACAGCAGAACAACACCACACAATATGGAAACGGATGCTGTAAGTAGGGCTTTTTCTCAAAATATATATATACTGTCCTGATCAAACAAACTGAAAGCCAATCGATGTATCCGTCCTTGTCGTTTAAATATAACACAATATAATGATGCACATTGTTTGTCATGTTTGTTGGTGTCGTGCCAAACAGTGATCTCACTGATTGCCATGTTATATGGTACATAATGTACATCAGAAGGCATTATGGGAGTTTGGTTGCTGATACTCCAACATCTTGAGAGATTTCATGAGCGTTATGGTTATGTAAAATCATAAATGAACGTAAATAATCCAAACTTTGTTTTGCCACGTAGCAGAAGCACAGGCAGTTTCAAACACACCAATGTCACCCCGTAATGACTTATAATGTCATGATTAATTATTGAACAATGACCAAGCACCATTTCTGCTATTAACATTCCAATCCTTATATACCTCTGAAATGGAGGAGGTCCTTTGAATCTGACGTCATGATGTGCAAGTCCTATAGTGTAGGTTTAGCTAGACAGGGCGTGCAAATACACATCACTTTATGTATGTGTTAATTTGTTAATAGCAAGGTTCAATTACATTTTATTTTGTTTATATAGCAATCAATTCATAACAGAAGTTATCTCAAGGCACTTTACATTTAGAGCAGGTCTAGACCAAAAATGTTGTCTGGTCTTATTTGGACTTGAACTAGACTGTAATGTCCATGGTTTATGGATGGGTTATAGATAAAACTACGGCAATTAACTTTTGGGGGACGATCACTTTTTGGCACGACACCTGTTTATCTTTCTTGTGTAACTTCTCAGGAGGTTATTCCTATCTGGCAGAACAAGCCGCATGGATCCACTAGGAGTGTGGTGAGGAGAATAGGTTCTACTCTTCCTCTCAAACCACCTCAAAGGGCATGCTTCCAGGTAATCCATTATGTTCCACATTCAGCTTTTGTGTTCAGCCATTTATTGCACGGAGCTGTTTTCCCTGTGATGATTGTGAATGTTGTGTTTCCTGACCATCATCAGGAGCTCCCAGGCCTCCCATCACTGAAGCCCCTTGCTGGCCCCATGGTTCCTACCCTGGCAGATATCGCGTGGATCGCTGCAGACGAGGAGGAGACTTACGCCAGAGTGCGGTATGCGCACACATCCACGTGTCCTTACAACACAGCAGCGACCCTCTTGCCATTATTTTAATATTGAACTCCCCGTTTTCAGCCCCAGCCATGACTATATCGTTTCCCCCATCACGTTTGTTACGTTTGTTAACGTTTGTTGGTCCACACTTTGTGTTGTGTGTTACAGGAGTGATGCCCGCCCCCTGAGACATGAGTGGCGGCCCACCCCGCTCCTGGTCCTGCACAGGAACTCCTCTGTCCCCAACTTCCGCCGCGAGGGCAAGAAGGTGGAGGGGCTGAGGAAGCCTGGCGTCACGGCGCTGAACCGCACCACCGCCCTGCAGGACGAGCTCAGCAGACTGCGAGCACAGATTGCCAAGATCGTGTCAGGCGACGGGGGTAGGCAGTCCGTGTTTTTGTTTTGTTTTTTCAAATTATTGATCTTTTTTTTTTTTTTTTTTTAAACATCATTTATTTGTAGAAATGTCAATACAAAAATACAGTAGTCCTCACAGATAAGAAGTGAGAGGATTTCATACAGACAGGCAAATGGTGAGGATACACAATACAACCCCTCCCCTCGCCTACCCTTCCCAAATCAAACAGACAACCAAAGCAATTTGATACACAAACAGAAATGAATAAATAATAATAATAAAAATAATAATGATAATAATAATAATAATAATAAATACAAAAAAATAAAGATCTTTTACATTATTTTGGCTTGATGCATTTTCTTTGGATGAGCCTTTTCAGACGGTACCTGTGATCGAGGGCTATAGAAAAAAATACTCATGATGTTGTTGAGCGCTTGTCCAGGATTATGTTTGTAAGGAACAGCCCTCTTCCCCTCTCCTGGTCCAGGCTCCAACCCCCTGACCCCTGACCTGCTGTCCCCCGACGACACCAGCATGAGCTTCTCCATGGCGCCCTTCGAGAGCGTGTCCTACCAGCCGCCCGCCGCCACCGCCGCCGCGTCCTTCGTCATCAGCGACGTCACTGAGGAGGAGGAGGAGGAGGAGGACGACGACGAAGAGGACGTGGCCTCGGTGGTGTCGGAGCTGGTCCCAGACCCGCTGCCGCCCATCTCCATGACGGCCTCTGCGACCTTTGACCTCGACCGGCCCAGCATGGACTTCCGGGAGGCGGAGGAGGACACGGTGTCGCTGTCCAAGTCCACCAGCTTCGCCGACGTCATGGACATCCTGAAGGACATGAACCGCATGAAGATGAGCAAGGAGAGGTAAGGGCACGCGGCGGTCGCAGTTAACGTGAGTGCGTTTTCACACACTTGTGTTGAACCTCCCAGCTCACACCAAATACACCAAAGTACCGGGCCACAGCTTGCGTCATGTGTTAGCACGAACTGAAAGGACATGGTATCAGTAAGTGGTGTTTTGCGATGAGTTTATAACCCGTAACTTGGTTCCTCTTTTATACAATGTACAATGTGTACAATTGATGAGGTGAATGCATTATACACTACTATCATTTTTTTTACTTCTATACTGTTTTTATTTTCCTTTTAACATTCAACTGGAGTATTCATAGCGAATACAATTTCCCTCAGGGATCATTAAAGTATTTCTGTCCGTCTGTCTGTGTGTCTGTCTGTGAAATGATCAGACCTCAACTCGTGTGTCTCTGAGCGCGCCCGGCTGTACACTCCTCCGTGTGTCCTCCCAGGTACAACCGGGGCTGTGCGTCGCTGAGGGAGGAGGACTCGGCCACGCTGATCTCTGAGGCCCTGCGGAAAAAGTTCACCTTGAAGGAAGAGGACGTGGCCGCCATGCCGCGGAAGTAGACGGACCCCCCGCCACGTTGCCCCCAGTCCTGCTTTCTGTTGTAAGTCCTCATAGAATACCTACAGAGGATGTGTGTGTGTGCTTCCTTTACCTAATTCATATATGCCAGTCCCTTAATCTTTATTTAGACATGAATCGTTATTGGTACCAGTTGGTGCAGTCCACTCGGTGTCCTCATCTGGGTGGGCCCTTCCATGTGGGTTGTTCCATTTTAGAGGGTGGATTTTGAAATGGCTTGTAGTGGTTAGTCAATGACCTCTGTTACTGTGTGTGTGTGTGTGTGTGTGTGTGGGTGTGGGTGTGGGTGTGTGTGTGGGTGTGCGTGTGCGTGCACGCTGTGTTTTCTCCTTTTTTCGTTTTGTCGCCAGGCCTTTGCCTATGGACTTCTAAGCCTATGGACTCCCAGCCTAGAGCTCCTTTGAGCCAAGAAGACCGCATCTATTTCACATGAAAACAAGCCGGACACCTACCAAACCAAAACCTTTTTAGGGGAGCTTCGTCAACGTTATCAGGTTTATTTTCCTTAGATTCAGTTTGCACTGCAACTCTACAGACATGTCACTTGTTGTATTTTCCTTGTACTGCATTTCACTAGAAGATGCTGGTGTACATTTTGAGGGACTCTTGTCCGTGTAGAAAGTCTTGTAACATACTTGGAAAATGTTTGATGTACAAATGGGAGCTGTAGAATGTGTATATCTTGTTTACGACGGTGTGTGTGTGCGTGTGCGTGTGTGGTAAGCCGGATCAGTAGTCACTCTGTTCCCCATCGCTCTTCAATGCAACACACATGCGTTGCACCAGACACGTTAAACACACCTCTTGGCTAGGCCTTCTCTGGGATCGGGATAGCTATGTTTGTCATCCATTTAGAAAAAGATTCAGCGGCTTACGACTACAGTCTACATATAGCAAATGTGAATTATGAATTATAATATTGTACCTTTTTTTTTTTTAGGGGGGGGGGGGGGGGGGGTGAGAAGAATATTTGAAGTTTGGCTGACATGATATTCATGCTGTGATACTCATGACATGATGCTCATTCTATTGTTCAAAGGCCACCCCAGGGCCACTCTCAAATAGCCTTTTTTTTTTTGTTTGTTTCCTCTAAATATAACTTCCAGTGTATACAAATGTTCTCGTGGTATGACAAAGAAAGTGGTTCTCTGTAACCCCCCGTTGCAATGTGATGTTATGATGGTGTGGTTGGGGCGACTCCAGGGCCAAACGCCGGCCTCTGCATGTGTGCTGTGACTGTTAATGTGTGTGGCGAGGCTGTGACCTACCTATGAGTTTGTGTTGGGCGTACGTTTCCCCGTCGAGGCCTTGCCACGATTCTCTCTCTCTCTCTCTCTCTTGCCTGGTCCAATGTTGGTTGAAGTGCCCTTGGGTTGCATCACCCGATACACTGTCCTCTTTCAGTAAACCATGACGCAAACACAATTTGATTGTACATGCATGCATTGAAAGGCTACTTTATTTACCTTAATCCTTTTCCACATTTCCTATACTGTCGTGGATTAATCCTTTTTTTTTTAATGACTGCATTTATGCGTGGAACTGTTTTTTGTTGTTTTTTGTCCGGATGAGGAATGGTTCCTGACCGTAGTTGCAATGTAGGTTTGTCTTTGAGTATGGATTAGTGATGTATGATGTAGCATTCAAATGTGTGGTGCAAAGTTTAAATTGTTGGCTCCTGGGAAGAACAAAAATATATACTAATGCTTACGTTGGAAAACTACAAACCATATCAAGAAATGCACATTTAAAGTTATTGCAAAATTACGATTTCGTATGTTTTGCCTTTTCAGCCACATTTCACATTAATTTGTTAGATTTGATCTTGTTTTGTGCCACAATCGAGAAACAATTTTGTCTTGTTTTGACTTGTAAATAAAGATGAGCCGATATTTTGAGCATCTGGCATATATTTATTTGCATCCTGATTTGTATTTCCATACTGCAATGTCATAACGTTACCACAGGGGGGCGATATGGTCCCACTGCTTAACTAGATAATAACTTCGCTGGTGCTTGTAATTCTCCACACGCCGTGCTCATTGAGCCATGGTGCTGTGTGCAGTTATACTATTTCAGAAGAGGTCAACAATCAAATGGACATTAAGTGTCACGGTTATATTGCTGTATAGTATTGGTAAAGTTGAGTGTTTTAGTCTGCCCTCCACAAACCGCTGTCCTTGTGTAAAACTCTGGGAGACGTACTGCTCCAGTGCGTGTACACACGGCGGCCCTGCAGTGACGCGTGTTGTTAACCCACATTCTTTCACAGTTCCATTTTTTTTGGGAACACCCAAGATGATCTGGGCCCTTAGTGAGCCAGTCTATTTTCAATGCAAGTCCTTGGCCCACTTAGTCCCTATTCACCTTCACTATGATCCTCAAGCCTATTTTAGATGCAGAGAGAGAGATCTCTAGGCGATTAGGCGTAGTGTCAAAACGTTGCCAAGTTAAAAACCATGAATGAAGACAGTGACATATTGGCTGCTGACATGTCATTGTTATACTCCACAGTTCTCTACTCCATTCTTCTGCAACAGAGAAGTCGAACTGAACCCAACAATGATCCCTACTTTGGTTGATTTTAAACAAACTATTATTTTTCTGCGATTCAGATATTTTTAGTAGTGGATCTATGGCCCCGAGGTGACTGTGCGTGAAGCACTGTTCCTGGGGAGAGTGTGCGGAGGCCATACGCCTGATGTGGTTATTCCATCTCCTCTGTCCCCCATGAGGTTCACCAGCACCTCTTAATGAGTAAACCTGTTGTTGACACTGCTCCCCAGTGCCACAGACGTGTTCCACCCCTGTAGAGAATGTGACGAGTGCAATCACTTTAGCTGAGGTTTGATTCGTCTTCCTTCCGTGACACGTCGACTTGTCGCCACTCTGAAAATGTTTCCACTCGGGGTGCAAAAAATAGTCCCTTCCAACCCTCAGAGTTACACTTCGGGGCCAGAACAATCTAACACATTTAACTTTGATTAATCTATCTGCCACAAGTGTCGGGGGCTGAAGCATTACCTTGCACTGGGAAATGTAACCGCTATGCTAAAGTGAAGAGGGTTAGCACTTTTTTAAGCAGCTTCATGTTCTAGCAGCTATCAATCTCCAACTCGGGGGATGAGAAAGAGGAGTGTTGCATTATTTATCAGCAGGTTTTCACCCCACGCTGACAGGTGATGTCTTGGTGGCGTGTCTCATTTCCCCGACTGAGGAAACGGTGATTCTGTGATTCGCATTTCAAACCACATCTTCTGTGAATGTGCATTTTAAATACGGATGTTCAGCTGATAGTTTTATTGTTTATTATTCAATTCCTTTGATTATCTTAATGAAGTGTACAAGATCATGATAAAAAAAAAGCCATAAATGAAATAAGAACAGAATCACTATTAGCACCAGCAGGTTTAGTATTTAAAAGAGTGCTGCACAGGTGTATCTTTATCACAGCAACAACTAAAAATAACCTGCTGCTGAATCTAAGCGGACGACAAGAGTCTGGGGGAACACCAGCAGCACTCCGTCTCAGCTGCTTGCTTCACCCAGAAGGCCTCCTTCCTCCCGCCTACACATCCACCCACGTCATCGCGTGCACAGAACCAACACTTATGACTCACACAAGGCGAGGAGCACAGCAGAGCGCCTGCTGTTTTGTTCAATCCATTCAATTGTTTCTATTTTAAGCCTTCCAGTGTTTGTCTCCGCTATTATTGTTGCATGTGCCTCTTAAAACGTGGCATCTGATCAATAAACGGCCCCACGATGTGAAGGCCCTATCTGCTTCAGCTGCTCGCTGGGGCTGATCCACTTGAGTCGCGCATCCTTCAACTAATATATGCAGGTTCAATTGAGATATTAGGATCCATCTTGTCATGGTTTAGGGATTAGTATTCAATTTAGCAAAATGGAAGATGTTTGAAGATTAGATTGGTGGGCATGTAGTAGCTAGATATTTTAATTGCAGTCGTCATAGACAAGGTTGGCTTATCAATGGCTTCATTCAATCATGCATAAGGACATATATTGCCAAAAGTCTTACCAGGCATTGTAACTATCAATGGCATGGATTGATTGCCAATGTCTGAAATGACTATTAAAGGCACCAGTACAGGGCAGAACACATAGTTCTGCACTCCATTTTAAGTCAAAGATGATCTTTCAACAGGAACCCTTTTGACATATTGAGGCTTTGGCTCCTAATGGCTCCCTGACATTGGTTGTGGTAGAGGTGACCACGAGCGATCAGGCTCCTTTCTCGTCTCTTTTCTGCACTTTTCTTCCCTTTGTGTACAGCTCCGCTCAGGGTCATGATTTGAACAGACATGGATAACAACAACAGTATGGCTATCACAGTTGGCCCCTGGTCACCAAAGGTTATTGGAGTTAATACGCTTCCAAAAATGATATTACAATTCAAACATTCAAATAACATGAAAACGATCATGTATTTTCACTGTTGATTCCTCCCACTGTAATCACGCTTGGTCTCACGTGTGACTGGTTTGGGTTCATGATATGGCAAATTAAAATACCCAGGAAAACAGATGTTGACAAGAAAAGGGAAATTGCATGCTAAAATTTACTCTGAGGAGGATTCTGAAGAGATGAAAAAAGGAAGCCATTTTCCTCCTTCAGGTTTCCTCCTGAAGACGTTCAGTCTCCAGTACCAATCACAACCAAATGGAGTCTTATAAGAACAACAACCACTGCGCCAGTCAGCCCTCAGAATTATTTCCTGTGCCACAACAAAAATAAATAGAATGGATAAAGGCGTGAATAAATGGATGAATGGATGAATTGATGGATGATTGGATGGAGAGAAAGGCGGCACGGTGGTGCAGTGGTTAGCACTGTCGCCTCACAGCAAGAGGGTTCTGGGTTCGAATCCACCTGGGACCCGGGCCCTTTCTGTGTGGAGTTTGCATGTTCTCCCCGTGCTTGTGTGGGTTCTCTCCGGGTACTCCGGCTTCCTCCCACAGACCAAAAACATGCAGGTTGGGGATTAGGTTAATTGGTGTCTCTAAATTGACCATAGGTGTGTATGTGAGTGTGAATGGTTGTTTGTCTATGTATGTTAGCCCTGTGATAGGCTGGCGACCTGTCCAGGGTGTACCCCGCCTCTCACCCGTTGCAGCTGGGATTGGCTCCAGCCCCCCCGCGACCCTCGTAGAGGGTAAGCGGTCACGATAATGGATGGATGGATGGATGGATGGAGAGATCTTCAACAGATGAATGATAAAACGACGGCTGGATTTAAAGATGGATGGTAGATGGGTTGACAGGTGGCCGATGGATCCTTTTCACATATTTGTAAAAAGAAAAAAAAGTAATGTTCATACAACGTTCTTTGAGCGCGGTTCATAGACTTGCATCAAAGTTCACACCTGTACTCATTTACCGTTCCCCTTGCGCTAGATGTGGTGGCCTTTGAAAGCAAAGCGGGAGACCAGCCGCTGGCTGCTGCTCGGTGTCTGTTTTTAGCCCCTGCTGTCTCATTAGGCCTGGCTGGTGTGCTCTGCACACACGGATGGCGGAGTGGCCAGCAGGAGACCACGAACACAAGCTCCAGAGGGGTAACCTGAGGTGTAACAGGGGGGAAGACGCCTGTAGAGGCACCGGGGCGGTGGAGCTGAAGAGCACAGGGCAAGGCTTTCAGTGTCGCGTCAGGGGAATGAAGTCGATGCAACAGAGTGTGACCATATTTTGCCACTATGCCTGTATTTTGTCAATATTTTATCAATACACGATCGATATACAATCTATAATATCTTTTTATATGGAATGTTTATGGATTTTTCATGGCATCTTTGGGCACCTATCGATTTTTGTTGCAAATTAGATTTTTGGTAGTAGAATGATAGATTCAAAAGAAATGGGGACACTGGGAAAAGAAATCCCAAATGAGCCATTCGTGTTCAAATCAAACGTCTGGACTTGTTTTGGAATAAATGGTAATAAAACAGTAATAAATTGAAATACATAGCAATCTATGGCATCCCAGTAGTCAGTATACGTGATGGCACCTATATGTCAGCTCAGTGTGCTGTGTGGATGGTGCACACATCGTTCTGTACATTACATTTAAATTTAAATTTGGACTCAATTTGTCCGTTGCCGTTATCAATATAGTGTGATATACATATTGACTATCCCAGTGGTACACAGCATTTTGAATGTTCAGTTTCATTTTAAATTATGTAGGCCTACAGTATTGTATCATGATTATCATACCCCATGTACAAAGACACGTAGGCCATCTTATCAAGACCCATGTATGGAGATATGTATCTTATCAAGACCCATGTGATACGTATCTTAACAAGACCCATGTAAGGAGATACGTATCTTATCAAGACCCATTCATTGCACTGTGAGCCATGTATCGTGTGATGTATTGTGTTGTATTGTATTGTGTTAATATGAATGACTAATACTGAGCAGGGTTAAACCATGACCATTAAACCATGAAACTATGACGGGCTGCCTGCTAGCTGTCTTTACATTACATTAGTAATGCTCTACAGTCATTGATAAACATTGTGGGCAGTATCTGTAGCACTGGACATGTTTGAAGGGGTATGAATGTGTTATCTTAATTGGGTTGGCTCATGTTCACACCTAAAGCACACCGAATCAGAGTTCACGTGGACTGAGACCCCTGTTTTCAAGAAAACCAGAGTTTGTTTGGTTGGTCCACACCAGAGTTTGACTGTACCTTCAAATTACCAAAAACAAACCATAGTATTGGGGGAAATTATTCAGGGTTTGATTAAAACCTACCAAACAGCTCAGTTGTGAAAGCACCCTGATAGAAACCCATTTATTTACAATTTTAGCAATTGTAGAATGTCATCTGAATGCACATGCACACACCAATTTGTCATTATTATGTCCCCTATAGAGACCATTTATTGGATCCCACATTATAAGTTAGCTTAATTAGCTTGGGTTCTTGGGGATTTAAGTTGCCCATTAGAGTGACACATCCTGCTGCTCTGTGTGTGTGTGTGTGTGTGTGTGTGTGTGTGTGTGTGTGTGTACGCGTGTGCGAGCGTGCGTGTGTGTGTGCATGTGTGTGTGTGCGTGTGTGTGTGTGTGTGTGTGTGTGTGTGTGTGCGCGTGTGCGAGCGTGCATGTGTGTGTGCATGTGTGTGTGTGTGTGTGTGTGTGTGTGTGTGTGTGTGTGTGTGTGCGTGTGTGTGTGTGTGTGCGTGAATAGAATTCATTGCGTGTTAAGCAATCAAAACGGACATATGGAACAACCTAATAAACCAGCAAAACGACCCAATAGTCCCATTTCGTGGTCCCTCTGAAAGACGACATGTGTTACAAGCCAACGACATGCATTTATGTTTCCAGACCAAACATCCTTTAATTATGTCCATGAGTCACGTACTATTAAGTAGTTGCCCACACAATTTAGGAGGAATCTCAAGCTGTTTTGTATTTCCGTACATGTTTGTTAAAATACCCAATTACAAAATAACACAAGATAATTTGATGCATTTTACAATAAGTTATGCATCACAGTCTCTTCATTAAACATTAAGCAGACGATTAGTTTCAGTACACATTAAATAAGTTATATTAACAGAATGCACAGGTCAGGCCAGCTCCCAAACGAAATCAAGCAAACATTCATTTCTGACATTGAGGAAATATCCTCAATACTCCCATTTAGTTATCGACTTCCTCAAAGACAAATCCTTCACCGGTACTTGGCTGTCCTCGGGATTCACCCCGCACTATGGGATGTCCCACCGCAATTATTGTACATTAACATTTGTGATTTCGGATTGCCCTGATCAGATTCATGGAAGTAAAAAACTATCCTAACTGGTAAATCTGGCAAAAACATCATTAGAACGATAAAAAAATCAGGACTTTGCTGACCAGAGTAGGATGGTCACAAAAGCAGGCTAATTATCCTGTAGCATGTTATCCATACCCTGAGTCTAAATACAAAGACTTTTGCGCCATGACTGGCAACGGTAGTCACATTTTATTACAAATATCAAAATCATTAAGATGAGAAATAAAGTACCATGCACATGTGTTTAATCGTTCATTTGGTGAGGGAATGTGTGTGGGATGCGGAATCTGGGAAATGTGCATCGGTAATTGGTGAAGTCCTGAGACATTATAATGGCGGGTAGCCATTCCAGTCCCCTGCTACATGCCACCTAGGTGTCTGCCACACTCCCACCTAGCTGGCTTTACTGGGCCACAGGGTGATGATTAAACGGTTTACTGCAGAGTTTGGACTAATAAAGTACACAGAGCGTGTGTTGCATGCTGCCGTGTCCAAGACCTCCCCAGCGTGTGGTAAGGGCTGGTTTAACGTGTGCGTGTTGATTGCTCAATGCAACAACAGGTGTGAAGTCTCACCCAACAGTCATATCAGTGTGACTCAGGCCAGGTGGGGCTGCTTAAAGCAGCCCTCCACCACACACACTCCACATGGCCTAACTAGTCCCATCTATTAAAGCCTTCGTGACATCTTTAAAACTCCAGCTTCCCTGGCTTCTAAAGTGTGTTTTTTCAAAGTTAGCTGAAACAAATCCTGCAGCCCCACTGTATGGTGTTAGGTGTGTTATATATACAGTACACCTGTATATGTGTTGATGCTATTTTGCTTCTTTTTTTTTTAAATTGAATGTGGATAATGATCTTATTATTTGAAGAAAATACATATGTTAAAAAAAGATTCAAAGATTATTGTTACCAATTTCACACAATTAAGCTTGTCAGTGGTCTTCAGCCCTACACCTGACACATCATTGCAATGGGAGTGTTGGCTATATTTTTCACTTTGTTGTTGAACAAAACCAAATACATTACTGGGAAGGTCTCCTCTTTTAGGTCTTTTGTTTGTCACATTTGTTGAATTATATTGACACAAAACCTTATAGATTCACGCGTACCTCGGTGCATAACTACTTAATAGTATGTGACTTATGGATGTAATTATAGGCTGCTTTGTCTGAAACATATGTTGTCTTTAAATGGACCTGGCCTAACGATAGACTAGATTTTTATGATTGTGATAAAGGTACATTCAACCACATCTTGGCTATGAGTATTTTGTATTTATTTCATATTTGTACTTTAATGTAAGGCTCTGCGAGCATCCTAGATATTCTCCTTCAGTGATAATCCTACTTGGTGGCAACACAGGTGGAGGTACAGCATGCAGGCTGCAGCGTTGCCATGGATCCATAGGACGGCGTCATGCGACGCAGACGTCATGTGTTCTAAGTGTGTCATGAGACTGACAGCGGGTCTCTCACCACTGTTGCTCCTCTCCGGATGTGAACAGCATGTGCGTTAAGTAGGGGACCACAGTCTAAGAATAACCCACCGCGGCTCGTTCAGCCTCTCCCAGCAGCTGAGGACCAGGCAGGAGGAAGACACAAATGTGCAGTTTGGCACACGCAACAGTGGCAGGGAAAGTGTGTCTGAAAAAAAAGTGTGTTTGGGAGTGTTTGAATATGATCCTGGAATACCCCAGGCGTGATCTTCTGGAGGCATGGTGTTTATGGTTTATTGGTAGAGGAATCTCCTTTTTGAGAATGATATCTTTTTTTACTTGCTGAAACTAGGGATATTATTGCTGCATCTAGCAAAAACCTGGAAGAAAAAACCTAAATCCATCAAAGGACAAAAAATTGCAACCACAAAAAAACAGATCAATAGCAGAATTATAGATGAGATCCTGTACAATAATATAGAACATTTCCAAGTAAAGTCATAAAATATGCATGGCCATCGGCATACTTTCTCACAGTGCTTTGTTAGCAGGCTGCTAATGACTAGTGGGCGTTCCAGCACAACAATCCTGTGACTGTACTCCCAGAACCCATCAACACACACAATATCAACAAATAAATCAGACGTACAACAACTTTCCCAAACATGGCTTTAAGCAGTGGTGACTGGTGGCTGGTGGGTTTGTGCTAGAAAGGTAGAAGGAGGGCATTTAGCAGACGCTTTTGTCCAAAGCGACTTACAATCAGTACAATTGTGGGGTTTGACATGTGGAGGTGGGGTTCGAACCGCCAAGCCTCCGGTTAGCGGACAACCCGCCCTACCCACTGAGCCATGCCGACCCATGCCGACCCACTAGTGAACATCACTACCTGTACCGATAACACCACCACCACCACAGTGTAACAATGACATATGATAGTCGTATTTATACCCCAGGACAGTAAGGGAGTGTGTGTTATGACAAAAAATGAGCCCAGCAGGACCCAAGGAGACTCGCAGTGTAAGTATGGTTCATCAGAGATATCTGGAAAGCAGTCAAATGAAGAGAGGCTTGTTCTGGCTCCTGGTGAAAGAGGAGGAGGAATTCCAAATGGGGTTGTGGAATCCTTCCAGGCTTCATTATGGTGGTGAGTTATTGCATATACTTAGAGATGCAGCATCCAATGTCAGAGAGCACAGGGAAGGCATAACCCCAACCTCTGTGTGTGTGTGTGTGTGTGTGTGTGTGTGTGTGTGTGTGTGTGTGTGTGTGTGTGTGTGTGTGTGTGTGTGTGCGCGTGCGCGTGTGTGTGTGTGTTTTGTGCATCCCTGGGATAGAGAAAGTGATTATATTCCTTGTCAAAGTGACAGTTTTAATGGCGCGACCACTCTCCGGATACCTCTGATGAACCATACTTATACTGTGAGTCTCCTCACATCCTGCTGTGATCATTAATGTCAGAACACACATCGCCTCAGCGTCCTTGGGTATAAATGTCAAGCAATAGCCACTTTACTGTATGACTGAAGGCACAAAAATGTACTCTGAGAATGAACTCAGTTAATTGCATTTTTGATTCAAAGAAGTGATGAGAACATGATTGTGACTAATACCTTGTAAAGCACAGGCCCCATAAACCTTGCCTGCCAGATGTCGGTTGGTTAAATGTTGTGTCCGAGTGCTTCTGGTTACCAAACGTAAATGTCCTTAAATTGTCTTTTGTAAGACCACTTAGACTTCTGGGGTGACAAACGTCTTCAGACCTCTGCAGCATATCTGCATATAAATGTATTTTAAGATATGAAGGTGGACCTATGTACTTTGAAAAATGTATCTCTCTCTCAAAGCACGTAATGTATTGCTTTCAAAGATTAGATAATATATAGGCTGCATTTAAAGCAGCGACTGATTTGATGATTAACATGAATTTACTTGTTTTATGCATTCCAGATATTTTACAGTAGATGTTGGTTCTGTATTGGCTTACGAGAAAGAAGAGTAAAGTAAGAGAAAAATAAGTTACGCTGAAACATAAACTCAGACTATTGTTTTTCTAAGAGACCATTATCTTACATATTCTCTCCCTCCCCCTCTCTGTAATTATTGAGTCCAGCAGCTGAGGGAGAGAAAATGAAGTACATTCTTTATTCTTATTTTTCTTCCTTTTCTGCTTCCGGCATAGCACACACACACACACACACACACACACACACACACACACACACACACACACACACACACACACACACACACACACACACACACACACACACACACACACACACAAATACCATATTTGAGGAGAAGTCTTCTTGTGAACTACAGGTCACAGTGTCATAACATTACTTCCTACAGTTGTTTTGAGACCACGATAGAGAGTGTTTTAAAAGTTGATTCAGTTGGTTCTGAGAGAAGCTGACGACCTTACCCTGGAATGATTGAACCCTCGGATGCATTTGAGTGCATTCAATTACAAACGTTTTAACCACACATGTCACCAATAACTTAGACAATTTTTTATTTATATATATGGAGGATCAGTATCTTGATGTATGATCAAACCTTGTTCTGTGGGTAAATACATCTACATTCCAGTGACAGTGACGTGGCTGCAGTGCTTGCTGCCTTCATCAGCCTACAGTACAACTTCAAGGACTCCTCATCACAGGGGACCCACTGCGGTGACTATGATGTTGGACATGTCCCAGGGAAGATTTGTTCAAATGTCTGTTAATCTCTTGTCGAGGTGCAAAAAGCTGTCAAACTTCTGTTGGAGCGCTATAAATCAATATTTAAATACACGGCAGAACTAAACGACAGCTTGACGTCTTCTGCTCGCTCGTCTAAAATCAAACAGCAGAGTCCATCCGTGGTGTTCATTAAATCCTCTAATGGATACGTCTTGACTTGCGACCTCCTAAGAACAACATTGGAGGAGTATTGTATACACAAGCACATGAACACGCACGCGCGCGCGCGCGCGCGCACACACACACACACACACACACACACACACACACACACACACACACACACACACACACACACACACACACACAGTAATTGGATCATCACGAATGAGAAAGGTAAAAAACGGCATTTATTTTACAATCATTCACATAATAAAATTAAGAAAGGAAAAACAAAACACTTCCCAGGGACAACAACACATCCGCCCTCCCTCCCACCGTGTCTCCGTACTCCCTCCTCTAGCGGCACGAGAGCTGCGCCCCATCGCACTGCCCGCCCCGCGAGCTACAAGTCCTCAGACCGGAGCACGAGACGGAGCAGTCAGTGGCAGTTAGGCGCGCGAGCGGACGCGGAGACAGTCTGCTGTGGGAACGCCTCCGCAGCGCGCGATGAAACGGAGCAAACTTTTCGAGATTCACGACAGAAATTCTACCAATATTTTTTTCTTTTGACAATTCTTCCGCCGAAGTTGTCCTCTTGTCGGGTTTGTTTTTTTTGTGTGTCTAGATTGCGGAGGACGTTTGACGGATTTTTTTTTTTGGAGGGGTTTGGAGGGGTGTTTCACCGAAACAAGCTTTAACATTCAACTTGAGGCTGGCGGGGGTGAGACCGGCTGTGGGTCACCGTGACACATTCAGTAGAACTGCGTGTTTAGGAGAGAAACAACAACAACAACAACAACAACAACAACAACAACATGTAAAAAACTGACAACCGAGCGACTAGAACTTCAACTCTTTTGGTTATTTGATTTCACCCACGTCTTCATTGAGAGTGGCCTGCGGCGGCATGATCCCGCCGGAGAACATGGTGGATGACGAGAGTGGGGGGAAGGAGAAGGAGAAGGGAGAGGAGATTCCTCCATCCCCGGCCATCAGCGTCACCCAGGAGACCAAGGTACGTCCCTCAGTCAGCATCAGGCCGATACACGGCAGTACAAACTAGTAGCAACCTTCCTTAAACTTGGGTGAGTCACTTAGTAGCCCAGTTGGAATTTAAAAAAAAAGGTCATATTATATTCATAGGTCCTAGGTCATATTATTTTCCAAGCCATACTTCATACTGCATCTTTGTACAGACCTATTTGGATGACTGATGCAGTTATTTATGATAGCTGGAATCACATTGACTGGGATTGTAAGTGAAATTGTTTACCTTAGTCAAAGTGAACACATATTTACATGACAAACATACGTAGGCCTACATTATAGCTCGTCTACGTAGTGCTGATTTTATAGAATTAGTTTGTTTGAGTGACCTTAAACACATTGAGAGACCTAGGCCTATACTATTTCCCTTAAAATAGATTGCAAATAAGTAGTAATATTAAAAAGGGAATACGTGTGATTCTGCCACACTTTTATCATTTGTCTGGCACACAAAGAAGTTCCAGGACTCAAACTTTGATTTGCTACAGTCTATCACAACCATGATCACAACACAATGTGAGCCATTAAAAGTAGGCTCTGCGAACAATATCAAGACTGGATGGGACCGCACTACATTGGACCCGAAGATTATGTGAAACAGTTGGTAGATACGTTTACATGTTTTAATACCACTTTAAAGTTGTTATTTTTAAAAGGGTGTTTATTTATCATATACGTTTCCATTTACGTTCGTTGGTGTTGGTTCCATGCACTAGATATGATAGAGAGCAATGTTCCAGCTCATCAACCTTACAAAGACAATGTTGTGGGTCATTAGCAGTCTTTTCAAGGGGTTTATCTCCTGGCTGAACACAGAGGTTGTCAAGCCTCTGGCAACAACCTCCTGTGGTACCTTGGAGTAAAAATAGTAAAAGCCTACCCTAGGAAACAACAATAAAGAGAGTGACTCCATATTGTTCTCTTTAGCTGTCAGGTGTTGTATGTCATATACATTATGGGACGAGTTACGGGTCTAACCAGTGTTTTAAGTCAAACCAGTATGCTTCATATTAAGCTATACATTCTGGCTCTCTGCCGTTGTGCCATGTGTGTTTGTATTGTTCCTTAAAGAACACTGTGAGGCCTGAACATCAGAAACGCAAGGTGAGAAAGTGCTCCAGTCCAAGCTGAGGCACATTTTGTTTTTGTTGCCTGCTGTTTATCTTAGCAATAAGCTGTTTTTATGCATGTGTACAAAGTTTAAAGTTGTTTGAAAATTACAACTTTAATACCATCAAATACTAAAATGAGTCATCCACTTAAACGAAGACAAGGAAAACTGAGTTAAAGTCAGTAATTCACCGCCAGCAATTTTTACAACAATACAATCCTTTTTTTTGTAAATACACAATAATAGAATTGTATTGTACAATGTATGTTTTCATGCTCTTGTTATTTCCTGTGGTTGTGATGGGTAATCTGAAATGGAAGACTTCAATGAGTTGTAGCTATGAGCATTAGTTCACACAGCAGTGTGTGGGTGGGATGGGGCACATAAGTGGTATAAATTGATTGGTTGGTATTTACCTGCTCAATCAATCAGTGGTCCTCATCACAAACACATAACCGCAACTGAAACACCATGTTTTACCCCATAAGAATTGTGCATGCTCATGTCCAACAACTAACAAACGAAAATCATTAACATAATATACTATAACATAACATAGTATACACTAACAATAAGTATACACTAAAAACTGCTGATGTATGTATGTGGAGGTTATACCGAGTCAATCTCTTAACAGATTCTTTTGAATGAGATATTTGTGTTTTATGGAAAAAATAAGCTTATGAAGCACTCTTGAATGACTTGCATGCGTAGTGCATGATGGCTTACTAATGTTGAGCTGTTAAATGAGGAGGAGTCAGGCCCACATCATAAACAGTGAGAAACAATGAGGGTCATGATGAAATTGATAGGAAATGGACAAAAATGGCCTCCCGGCAAGTTAGTAATTGTCCTGACGTGATTTATAGTCCTGCACTAGGAAATCACATTAGCGATCCATGTGGGGGACCTCTCAGGTTCTCCTGCTGAACATTGATGACTTGGTGTATGGAATTGGCTTCTTGTTAGCCACTGCTGTGCGGGAGAAATAAAGCAATCAAATGAGACGATATGCAAGATTAAAATATGATAATTAAAAATATTTAGCATAGTGTTTTGACCAGAGATCGTCACTGATTTCGACTTAACCAACACATCACGGGGCGGCAGTAGCTCAGGGGGTAGAACGGGTGGACAGAGCAGGCCGTCCAGGAACCGTACGGGTCAGCGGTTCGATCCCCTTGATCCCCTCCTCCACGTGTCAAACACAAATGTACTGATTGCAAGTCGCTTTGGACAAAAGCGTCTGCTAAACGCCCCTTTATATCACAAACAAAACCATCACAAGCATCTCCCCATCCCTGCCTCTGTCTCGCTTTGGAATCGGCATGATGTCCCTCTGTCTCTCGTCATCTCCGAGCCTCACTTAGATATAGTTCCTTCAACTCTCTTCCCCTTGTTTTTCTCCTCTCCCCTCCTCTCCCCCCCCCCCCTCCCCCCCCCCGGTGCAGCTGCAGAGGCTGAAGCGCTCTCTGTCCTTCAAGACCAAGAGCATCCGCAGCAAGAGCGCCGACAACTTCTTCCGCGGCGGTGGCGACACCAAGGCGGAGCTGCTGTCGGACGTCAGCAGCAGCACGGGCCACCTCAGCGTCATCGGCATGGCGCCACCCCACAACACGCACCACGCCATCCCGCCCGTGCCGCCCGCCATCCCGTGCGCCCCGCCGCCGTCGTCGCGCTCGCCGTCGTCGCGCAGCCCGTACCAGCTGGACGCGGCGGGCCACTGCTTCATGGAGCACATCTTCAAGAAGCCCACCTTCTGCGATGTCTGCAACCACATGATCGTAGGTACGGAGGCACGCCGCGGCCCGGGGGCCGGTGGACTGCCGGGTCGCTCGCCGTCACTCCCGACCGCAGCGGCGTCGTGCCGGATGGGGCTCGTCTGTCACCGGGGTCAACACCAGGGGTGCCCACACTTTTTTTTTCGGCTTGCAAGCTACTTTTAAAATGGCCGAGTCAAAATGATCTACATTACATCATCTACATGATCTACCTACATTACAAATACTGCCACGCATACATAGTGAGCCATGTGCCAAAGGTGCCCTGTACGTCAATCGAGTGGCCTATTTTTAATGCCATGTGATCCACCCACACTACCTTTGTGATGGACGTATTGGGCACCCCTGGTCAACATCATGCCCACGTCTTGGCCCGGAGACGGGACACATTTAGACCACGACACTTTCAGTCTCCCACGATGTGGCTTGAGGTTCACCCTGGATCAGGGGAGGAAGGGTCGTTGTTGAGCTGATCAGTGGTCAGTGCTGCTCCCGGTAGGCCTCATACACCTCATGTACACTATCTACAGGGCCAGTCCACCACAATGTCTCCAGAGAGGTGTGGTGATGGAGATTCCTGAATACATGTAAATATACAGCGACCTACTGTATATGGCAAACAAAACATTGTTTTATGCCACATCTGATACATCTGATACATACATGTGAATCGCTGTGGCAATTTCAAACACAACAATGTCACCCCATACTGGCAAACCATTTTACGACCAATGACTAAACAATGACAAGATCACCATTATTACCCATAGCATTCCTATACTTTCCAAATGGAGCCGGTCATTGCTGTGTAACTTCACAATGCACCAGCCCTAAATATTCAAAACTGGGCAATATAGCTATCATGTCGATATTCCCTGTGTGCATTGTGCAATAATGTGAACACAACCATCTGCCATCATCTGCCACCATATGACTTACTTATTGTATCTGACTTGTAGGAGTTGTCAGACAAACATTCAAACATGCTAACTGTAACATCAGGGTGTTAGCACATCGAGGACATAAGCATCTGGAGCACTATGGAACTGTGCAGTGTGTGTGTGTGTGTGTGTGTGTGTGTGTGTGTCTGCTTGCATGCATGTGTGCGTGTGTGTGTGTGTGTGTGTGTGTGCACGTGTACACATGTACACACTTTAACAGCACTACTCCCAAATAAAATCGACCTGCAGTGCGCTCATCAACTTAATTCCATTTGTAATATTGGCACGTGCATGTTGTTGGCTGGTGTATGAGACAGGATGTCCTGAATGGCCCTAGGGTGTCCTTGGTGTAGAGGCAGCGCGTGCCTGGCCTGTATTGGTACCTAAATTGCTCAGCCAGTGTTCTGGATGGGGGTCCTACGTGCTTGGCACTGAATGTGAAGTTTACAGTTCTGAAAAGTCGTCTGTGTAAATATTTGTAAGTAACTGTTGTTTAATGGTGTGTTGTGGGACCACTTATGATGTGACTCAGAAATCATGCTCATGGACGAGTTGAGATCTCAAAGTTGTATTCACGGTGTGTTCAGTCAAGTTATGTCATTTCATTGTAATGAAATTGCCGCAAGTAACATAACGTTACCTTTGCTAACTTACCCTTAGTGGAGTTGACTACCCAAACAGCCGTAGATAAGTGATGTGGGGTATTCAGTTGTGGGGTATTCAGTCATGGGGTAGGCCAGCGTTGTTATTTGGGGTCAAAACAATTGTGCTGAAAATAACAAGCATGTTGAACGCTGTTGAACTTTATAATGCTACTTTACACATAACAATGTTTCCCACAGCATTAGGCTCTACTTGGAGGTAGTTGACTGCTGGTGTTGAAAGTGTTGACAATTGTTTTTAAAGTTAAACGATATTGGATATTCAACAAATGCAGTGATGTGATCACTGTTATGAGACCCGTGTGTCTGGCAGTGTTTATACCTGCTGAGTAGATGACCTGCCTATGATATTTCTGCACAACAGGTGAATTATAAAGTGTCCTGCCCTAAACAATAGCCTAAATAACCAACTGGAGATGCCTCACGTTTCAGTCGGTTGCCTGTGGATTTCATGTTAAGAGGTTGTTCAGAGGTGTATCCCACCAGCTCTACAACAGTACAAAGCAGGTAGAGGACTGCATGGCCAATGGAGCAGTAGTGGGAATGACACACATGGACCGTATATAACACAGATTAAACTGACTGTCCAAAATATGCATTAAAACAGGGAGTTAGACTGTGCTTTCGATTAGGGTTTTGCCTGTCATCCCTCATACTGATTCCTGAACTCCAGCCGTCTTCTCTGTAATGAAAAGCCAACAACCATCCCTCATCCTGGGAATGTTTTGATTCAGAGTGTGAGAGTAGGGGCTATTCACAGACGGTCCATTGTCAGTGAGTTGGAGAGAGAGAGAGAGAATCAATGTGTTGCAGCCATACGATGGAATAAAATTTTACCCATTAATTTTAAATGATCGATATATGGGAAACACTATCAATCAAGGATTGGAATGGTTCTTGTTGATGAAATAAAAATTAAAAAGTGACCTGTCCACGTACCGTCTACATGTGGGGAACACTGCATTAGCTTGGTGGCTGGCATCAGACACTTGTCAAATTTGTGCATCATAGTTAACTAGATTGATATTGAAATATCATATCAGTATATGATGTCTCTACTGGATTACTGTGTTCCCGTGTTTCCCCAGAGGTCAGGGGGTAAAGGGCGTATGACGCCACTGACATGGGCCCAAATGTACCGTAACCTTGGATAAAAACACATGTTTCTCTGGGTCTGAACATTGTTGGAAACAATCGGGACGACGTAAGGACACAACTCAACGAAATATATATCATAGGTCTGGGAATAATAATAATAGTACACATAACTCATGTAGCCATGGCAACAATACTTCCATGATAGCCCTTGTATATCATACAATTGATTAATTTATTTTTGTGGCAAATGAAGTGATCACTAATCAAGTCACCGAACACTAATCAGAACAATCCGAACGAGAATCAGAAACGTCCGATTCACCCCACAGCCACCGAGCCCCAACACAGGTAGAGTGATTTATGTACCCACCACCTGCACTACCAGGGCTAGTTATCTCCTCATTCCTCTAGCTTTAATGGGAACCAATTGTGGCCACCACTGCCCCCTCCAAGACATTGGAGACTGCAACAGTCTCTGTGTGTGTGTGTGTGTGTGTGTGTGTGTGTGTGTGTGTGTGTGTGTGTGTGTGTGTGTGTGTGTGTGTGTGTGTGTGTGTGTGTGTGTGTGTGTGTGTGCAAGTGCATACCCTAATAAACAGTGAACAATCAATAGGCTACAGGGCTGTTTGGGCCTTATTCAGGGCCACAGTGCTCAGGAGAGTCTCCTCAGATGAAGAAGTGGGTATTGGGGCCACTGGTGAAAGACTGGATCTGGCCTGTAGACATTGCCAGGGGGTTTGTGATATATTATGGATTGGACTGGTAACACTAAATGAACTGGGTACTTACTATACACTCTTTAAAGTAAAGTGTTGATCACATTGGATAGGAGGTTGTGTTACTAAAGGAAACTACATGGCGTCCAATGGAATATTAAATGATAAAGTGGAAACTTTGTTTAAAATGTAATCAATTTCTCTAAATAGGGTCTATTGCATGGCTGTTTAACTGAGGCACAATTTACCAGATTAGACAGGGGAACAGGAGACCATCTTTTATTAAAGCCTGAAAGGAAAAACATCACTTAAGAGCAATTGGAATTTTTTATGCAAATCTATATGTTTGTTTGTTTACACTGAAACTTCTGTATGAAATTAAGTGTCATTCATCATGAGGAACCAAAATCATATTACATTTCTTAATGATGCGTTCATTCAGTATTCTTACTCAGTGCGTGCTGGAGAGCCATAGGTACTATAGAGCCTGTGGTACGGGTTTCAAACATAAGAATCACTGAGTGCTGACTCACAAGGGTTGATTCCTGGCCTTGTGCTGAAAAACAACTCATGAGAAGTGTTTTCCAGCTTTGTGCAGGGACGTGAATGAGTCAGTTTTTGGTAAAAGCGGGTTATACATCATTTAGTTTCATCACAGGTAAATGGCACTAATCATTTCTTGGAAGTGCATTTAGTGCATTTGGCCGTTTCATGATTGAAGTTCTTTACCAAAGGTCTTAATCAACTGCATCCTCTTTACAAGCTATAATTGTATTTAATCATGTTCAAATCAGCTTTTTCTCATAATTTGAGAGCAGGTTAGTAAATCAGGTCCGTCCTCAGCATAAGTGTTTATCCTAGAGTTAGACTTAACCTCAACTCAAACATGTACAGTCTAAACATAGCTAAAGACGTTCCTAAGCAACATTTTTGTAATTAGATTTGGTCATTAAAAAAAACTATGTTCACTCTTTCATAGCAATCTATTTCTACTGAATAGCAATATACCCATAGTTTTTAATGTATTTCTTTTGACAGTTTATAGTGTTTACACCATACTTCTACTATACTATTACTACTACCACTAAGGATGGCAAGCAATGATACACTTTTGCACTTGTGACAGACATTTTGTCTCTCCGGCTGCAGCTTCTGGTTGCCTGATACCACAGCACACTATTGACCTGATTTCACATCACAAAAAAAAAAAGCATGCGATGGAAACGGCAGGTGTCTGTTCCCAGATCGGTTATTATGGGTTGTTCTGACGGTCCGTCGGCCCAGGCCCGGCTGTGGTCGGTCAGCAGGCCAACGTCACTCATTTGACTCATGTGTCGTGATGAGTGCTGTCATGATGAGTGCTGTCGTGATGAGTAACACCATCTCATCCACGGGACCTGGCGGATGAGATGGTGTTACTACAAGAGCCTCTTTTGGGCAACACGAGACCTCACAGGGGCCCAGTCTGCACCTAGTTTCCCCACACATTATTCAGTTTCCAGCTCCTACAAGCGTTTGTGTTGACACAGGATAGCTCACATGTCCAGCACGCGGAGCACGTGGAGCGCGAGCAAACGCTATGTCTCAATTTGTATTTTCCACTCTCTGTAAAAAAAAAAACATGTGTAGAGGAGAAGTGCTTTATGTCTGCTCTCGTGTTGCTGGACTTCACGTGAGCGCCATAGAAATACCCTGGACTGCATTGTCGTGCTGCATCACTACTCTGGGCCCTGATGCAGTACATCTTCAACATCCACATGCTGTTTCCCTATTTCTAATCTTCTCTCATAGTACTCCACGTGTCATATGTCATGATCCCAATGTAATGTTCTGTCAGTTTGACAAAAAGCAACCAAAACAAATTGACCAGCAACAGGACTCCAGACAACTGTGTGCTACACACTATCCGGTCCTATCATCCGACCAGACGAGGGGATCAATACATTCCTCACATGTCCACATTTCCACACGCACAGAGAGGCCGCCTGGGCCGCAGCAGGGCACATGCTCATTGATTAATCGATGACCCGCCCGGGGCGATGGGCTGACAGCAACCAATCACAGCACAGAGGCCCCTCTCTCTGGCGTGGTGGTACTATGTCACCATGTCTGTCTTCCTGTCCATCTCTCATGCTTTCTTGTCGGCCTCTCTAGCTATCTATCAATCTACGGTATATTTATATCAGTCCATCATGTCCACCGCCTCCACGATGGCAATCTTTATCTCCCGACGACACACCTGCTGTCACCACACACACACACGCACACACACGCACACACGCACACACACACGCACACACACACACACGCACACACACACACACACACACACACACCTCATTTATCTTTGTTTGCTTGTCTGTGTTGCGCTGAAGGAGGTATTAGTTAGGAAGCCTGTGTGTGAGTTGTGTTTCCTACGCTGTCAGGAGGAATATAGATGGAGTCGTGTGATGTTGAAGATGAATGACAGCATGACAGAAGCAAGTACTCTCAGGTGAATGTGACGGCTTTGAAAACCCGATGGATTCGGACAGCCAATAATTTGCTCCACATGATGTTTCTGAACAGCGGCTGTCGTTTGGTTTAGATTTTACGTTGTTTGTGTTTGCTGATTGTGGACGCCAGCTGTTATCTACTCAGGCACTTGCTGTGTTCAAGCCGTAGCAGACTATCTCCGTGTCCTTTAGGACCTCAAAACAACGGGCCTGACCGGCTGCACGCTGTGACTCACTTACACATTCCATGACTCCTCCATCAAAACCCCTCAACGTGACCATGATATAGCTCTTGTTTTCTTTGAATATGTCAGTGGGCGTGTGTGTACTCTATTTCTCCTCGCCCACGACACTTACACGTCTGTGTGTGTGTGTGTGTGTGTGTGTGTGTGTGTGTGTCTGTGTGTGTCTCAGGAACGACGGCCAAGCATGTGGTATTTCTGGCGGGGAACACGGCCAAGCACGGCCTGCGCTGCAAGGCCTGCAAGATGAGCCTGCACCACAAGTGTGAGCACGGCGTCGGGAAGCAACGCTGCCAGGGCAAGCTGGTAAGATACACACACACACACACACACAGACACACATGCACACGCACACACATGCACATGCACATGCACACACACACGCACGCACATGCACACACACAAACACACACCACGCGCACACACACACACGCACCTGCACACACACACACACACAAACACGCATGCACACGCACACACACACACATGCACACACACACGCACACACACGCACACACACACACACACACACACACACACACACACACACACGCCTCTGCCCATTCAGAGTCCCTGTGAATGTCTACCTACTGCAAACGTCTACCTCATCGGATGGCGTGTTGGCACAGCTTATGGACTTCGGCGGCACAGCGCACGCACACAGGAGACAGATGGCGAACACACAGTGCCGGATATAGCCGCGGAGGATGCGTGGGGGTTTTGCGCTGTTTAAAACACTTATGCTTGATCGCTGCTGATTATTAATACCCTTCCCTTTAAAGAGAGTTGGCCGATTTGTTTGTTCTGTTTGTTGTTGACCGGAGACACACTCAGAAGTGACACGTCGTCATGGCGCTGGGTGCCGCGTGCTTGCGGTCAGCGTGCTGGTCATCCGCCCTCATCGCTGCCGAGGCACCGCTGCTGTGCGTGACCGCCGTGTGGGGAGACGGCCGCTTTAACCAGGTCCCCTCCAGCCGGCGCCGTGATTCGGGGTACAGTGATCACCAGGGCTTGGCCCCCCCGGGGGTTCAGCGTTAACACTCCCCAGTAAATAGGCGCCAGATGTTGGCCCCGCCACGACTGCCTCTGTTCAACGTGCAAGACGAGAAGGCTCTTGCCTCCATGAAATGACGGGGTGCACAAATGCGTGGATGTGTGGAAAGAATGATGGACTGTGCCATTTGTAGATGATTCATGTTGTTCAGAGGAGCAATAGGAAAATGGTCTTTGTGAAAGTCAAAGCATGAGGCGTGATATCTGACAACGTGATAGCTCAGTCAGCAATGTGATCCTGATTGTAGTTATGGAAAAACCTCAACTGAAATATTTTGCCTACACATCAACTAGGATCAATCCGTGCCGTACGTAGTGAATTACAGTCATCATCAGAGAGTGTTGATTGTTGAGATTGGTTACTGATGCTGACTTGATATAATACAACACCCCTCTCGTTATGTAGCTCTCGATCTCCCACTTGCTCCTCTCCCTCTCTCTCTCATTCCCTCTCTCTCTCATTCACACACGCACACACACATTGTAATGAGGTCGTTTGCTTGTGATAAGTGTCATCTGTGTGCAGGGTGGGTGGCAGGGTGTTTTTTCCAGGGAAGGAAGTGGTCATGAATGGATGTGCCAAGAACCACTCCTCATTGTGCCGTCTCCTATTGCAAACCAGAGAACTGGCCGGCACCGCGACATGAAGGGACTTTTAAGCCATTCACACACACACACTCACACATGCACCCACACACACACACACACACACACACACACACACACACACACACACACACACACACACACACACACACACACACACACACACACATGCACACACACACACACACACACACACACACACATGCGCACCCACACACACACACACGTATGCGAGCACATGCATGAACACACCGACGCATGCGCACACACTCGTGAGAAAGAAAGACTTTAATCATCCTTTGATTTGCATTGCCAATGTTTATGTTCCTTTGGATGTGTGATGGATGCCAGTCGTTTCCATAGACGGTCTCGCTGGGATAACTTATCTTTTGTAATGACTTGGAGGCAGTCAATATTACCCGAACCTGGAAAATGTTGGACACTTAGTGGAACGCCAAAGCCCAGGCCCTTCTGTTAGTACACCACTGATGCAATACTAGTTCCTGTTTTCCTCCATAAAAAGAGTGATTTGAATGTTCTCTGCCGATATGAAACACAGAGTACTAACACTGCACGGCTCTCCCTCTCTGTGTTTTACTATAGCTTGTGTGTGTAATACCATGCTTGGAGGATGAGCCTGGCTGCGTGTACAGATAAGATCAGCTCTCAACAGTGGAAAATGAGGTTGAAAGGTCAGGCATGAAATGGGAAGCGTCCCCAGAGGAGTACAACTCTAAATTAGGGTTTGTGCTAAAGTTGCACACTACTTCTCAAGCTTGTTTCTCTTGGCCAAAGAACTTCTCGTTTATGCGTTTGTGTATTTGGATTTCATAAATCACCATAATATGATCATCTGTGAAAAATCTAGCGTCAACGCACTTCGTTTTAGAGCTGAATACGATGAAACATGGTGGTATTAAAATGTCATTTCAAGATGGCACAGCACAGCATCGCCTGTTAAATTAAAATTGAAATGTCACAAACTTACAGTCCAACCAAATGTCATCCAACACATTCATTATCTAACCCTAACAATCCAGCCATCCTTAATGTTATGGAAAATTGGCAGCGGCTGCTAAATAGCAATTTACTATTAGTATGAGGCAGAAGCTTGTATAAGCGACCTGACAGTATATTCAGATACACGTAATTAAGAAGCTAGATATGGAAGCGTCGGCTGGTCTCGGTTACAGAAGAACGCAGTCATCTTTCTGAAGAACTGGAGGAGGCAGCAGCAACCTTGGTCAAGCTCAACCTTAAAAGGCGTTGTAACTCCTGCATCAGGGACCTATAGAGCATGGACAGTGGCTAGTGGGTTCCAGGTTTGATCCTCAGTGTAGCCAGAGCCACATTTTTACAACAAGCCCTAACCCCTACCTGCTGCTTGATGAGTCTGTGTTCACTGCTCTGTGTAGGACATGACTCTGAGTCATATGAATTACTAAATAGGACGCACAGACCGTTGTATAGGAGTGGATCGGACAGAACCAGGACAGAGTTTGCCTTAACAACCTTTTGTAAACAATCAGACAGAAACAAACAGAAACGTAATTCATATTACAAAAACATGAATAATAATTTGTCCCCTTGCTTTTGCGCATTGTCGTTGTAATTCAAGTGTAAGTAAGTGACAAAATCCCTGGTATGGTGTTTTTCATTATGAACAGTAGGTGAAGTATCTCTCTTTTCACCCTTTAGCTTAATGAATTTGCCGCTGCCTGTCTGACAGCTCAGCCTTTAAGAAGGACCAGGACCACAGCACCATCGCTTGCTTTCTTTAGCCTCCTCAACCGGCGGGTGTTAAACAGAACAATACTCAGCAATGGTTAGCTGAGCCTATCAGCCCCGACGGCCACCTGGTTACATCACACACCAACCTGCTTTTACAGCGAGGGAGACGTCCCACAATGGCTGCTCACACCAAGCAGAAACATGTTGTATGAACTCAGGTCACAGAGTGTGCCCTTCCGTGCCTGTCTTTTAACTAGTGTGAAAGTACACTGCGAGTGTGGAATAATCTATTCCATTTTTTCATTTGTCATGAATGAAACTAGACCAATATTCTCTCTGACAATAGACACTGGTGTCTTAAGGCTGAAGCGAGACTGGAAGTATTGATTCAGCAGCAGACGCTGAGTACCAGAATGTAATGAATTGATTATTACATTATAAATGTAGCAAACCAGTCCTTATTTGATCATGTGGAAAAATGGGCAAAAGACCAAATAAGGAAATTCTTCTCTATGTTTATTCTGCCTCATGGTAATTTTAATGTATACCACATGTGAAATGCACTAAAACATAGACATTTCACTCTATTCATCTATGCAAATGTACAATGCATAGAATTAATGTATAGACTATATGCTACCTGTAGCATGTTGCTACAATGCAATGAACAGTTGTGGGGGAGCAATAGGCATAATCCTCAAATTACAAGACAAATAATGTCCCACAGCCAGCTGATCTGTCTAAAATGGCACCGTGGGTCTGGACAAACTCTGGGAGAAAAAAATATTTGGGCCGCTTCTGAAATTCTTTCGCGAGCTTGCAACTTGATGCGTGGTTACGTAAGATTACAAAATGGATTACAGACGAGACCCAGAGGATAAGTACAATTGCATTGATATTAAAACTTAAACCAAATTTCACTCAAACTTATTTTGTTTCGGGGTGTCACTTTTTAAGTCCAACGTATAGTGAATAACGATAAATCTGTTGCCATTCCTGTATGGTGGTCTTCCAAACAGAAATTATATAGCTGTGTACATTTGGGAAAGACCAATCGTTTGGAGTTGTGAAATTCCACGCTGGGCGTTTCACTGTCCATTGTGCTTCTCCATGACCCTTAAACTCTCTCTCCCCCTTCTCTCCCTGTCTCCCTCTTCTCTCCCTGTCTCCCCCTTCTCTCCCTGTCTCCCCCTTCCCTCCCTGTCTCCCCCTTCCCTCCCTGTCTCCCCCTTCTCTCCCTGTCTCCCCCTTCTCTCCCTCTCTCCCCCTTCCCTCCCTGTCTCTCCCTTCTCTCCCTGTCTCCCCCTTCTCTTCCTGTCCCCCCCGACTCCCCCGGAAGCCCAAAGGCTTCCGGCGCTACTACAGCTCCCCGCTGCTGATCCAGGAACAGTTCGGCTGCATCAAAGAGGTCATGCCCATCGGTGAGACACACCCCCCTTCCATCCCTGGGTTCTGAATGGTGAAATGTCTAAACCTGTTGAATCGGACACATTGTGCGGTGCTGTTGAACACTGAATGCGGCTGTTTTCTAACAATTAAATGAATCTCCTCTGGTTTAGCCGCATGCTAGCATACACGGACGGATGGATGCTGGATGGATGCTGTATTTATGTGGTGGTCTCTGTGGGTGTCCCTCTGAGTGTCCCTCTGGGTGTCCCTCTGGGTGTGTGCTGCAGCGTGTGGCAACAAGGTGGACCCGGTGTACGAGGCCCTGAGGATGGGCACGTCGCTGGCCCAGAAGGCCAAGAGGGCCAGTGGCTCCGACTCCCCGCACAAAACCTCGGTACGGCTTCTGTCTCACCCGCCTGCTGAGTCTGTACTCCTGCCACGTTAATCTGAGTGTCGTATCACTTCAATATCATTATTATTATTGTGCTGTACGATTACACGTATGTTTGATGTGGTGTGTCGGCGTTAGGCAAGACTTTCCATTCGCGTCCAAATAGTTTGCTGAAGCATTTTTTAAAAGTGCGCAGGCTTTAGTGTCACACTGTTTTTCGGGCATGAACTCACTCAATAAAGTGCGGTCAGGACAATGAAGAGGGGTGATGTCAGTGGAAAAACAACCCCCCCCCTTTTCTGTGATTACGACTCTGGACGGACATAAACCCAACGCCCGTGGAGCCAGAAGGCGCTCCGGCCATTGGCCCCTTTCCCTCTGGGCCCTCCAAACACAGAGGCCCCCGTCATCCCCGGCCACGCCACCGCATCTGTCGCGCACGCCGTCCGCGGCGGCGCTGAGCGGGACCGTCTCGGCCCGGACATCTGAAAGCGGTTGTCCTGTCCAGAGCAGCTGCAGGGAGAATGGGCCGTGTGTCACGGGACACGCTGGGATCTCAAACGGGGCGAGGGCTTAACATAATGGTTACCAAATGTCTGTCTTAGCAACGCCACGTCTGTTGCTCGCTAAACCTAACGCCCCAAAATGCCGGGCGTTGATTGTTTCGTTAAATTGAGTGTATTTACTTTATGTTCTTTTTGGTCGGCTTGGTTTGTTTGTCAGAACTTCCAAAGTGGATTTTTTTTCCTCTGCGTATGAAGTCTGTCCAGCTTGGATCATCAGTCTGTTTGTGTGTTTGTATGGGATGTGTGTCACAGACAAGTGACTTGGACAAGGTTCCTGAGGAAATAGCAGGCCACAGCAGCGGCCACAACCTGTCCAGAAACCACAGTGATGATGGTGAGTTTCCACTGAGAATGCATCTGGAAAAGGCGTCATGCTTCCATGGGTGGTATTTTGTTGTTCCCAACCAGAGACGCAAAATAAGGTTGGAGCCAAATGTGTTACTCTGATAAAAAGATAAATTGTTGCTTAATAGATGCCAAGCAGTCTTCATTGCTGACTATGAACCATTTATTCATTATTAGTTATTTCATTTAAAATATATATTTTTATAAAGTATTTATGTACTTCTTATTTTTGTAATTGGCACTTGATTGAAAAGTGGTTAGCTCTGAATAGGATAGTGAAGTGTAATAATCTTTTATACTCTGCAGCATTGAACCCACAGGAGAAATACAAATTGATAAATCAATGTGTAAGTGGCTATAAATAGAGTATGGACCTTGATATTGACACTTAAAGCCCCCCTCCCAGCTTCTTTTGAAGCTTTATGTTTTATAACGGCCCCCTGCAGTACCCTACCTCCATTGTACTGACCCCCCCACGCAGTGACTTGAAAAGCAACTGATGAAGCAGTTGTAGCAGACCCTGGCTAATTCAATTAACAAAAAAACGAAGTGTTTTTGGCGAGAACATTTGAGGAAAAGCAGACAGCAAACCTGGCCGTAGGGGTTCCTCACCAGCATTGAGACTAGTGCTGGACCACCATCCCTCAAAGAGCCGGAGTAGTTGAGCCGAGCTCAAAGTCTTTGCATTACCGTCTGAACGCCAATGAAACGTCCTGTGGCTGTGGCGAAACACACGCCACCGGGATTTGGCCTCCCACTGTTATACAGCCAGCAGGCTTTTTGAGGTGGTTTTCTGATGCCATTAAAGTTTTTGTTTTCTGTTTTCTGCACTCTTTAGTTTTCAGAGTCCTTGAGAATGGCACAGAGCATTACCAGCCTGAGAGGAAGTTTGAGGACCTGGTAAGAAACTAAATGCCATGCTAATATTTTTGCGGAAACTAACCTTTTTTTTTACATTTTAAGTTCCAATTAATGTAAGCTGTCGACAGAGTGGGAAGTGAAAAGATCACACTTGTAGGAGTTACCTTCATAACTAATTAAGATAAGATAAGATAAGATATTCCTTTATTAATCCCCCTTAGGAGAAATTCACAGTGACCAGCAGTACAAGGGGATAGAGGACTGCAATAGAATACCTGAATATAGACAATATACACTAAACAATTATGGGAGCATAAGACTTATATTGTATCTTTTTATGGTGAATGACTGAAAAAAGTACAGTCCAAAATGCAGTGGTTTTCATGATGTACTTTTTCTGTGTCAAAGTTATTCCAATCATTATTTTTAGGATTATGATGTTTCTCATAGAGCAGAGTATTCCATTACTTATAATCACCAATTTTATTTTTACCCATTCTCCCTATTCCTTTTCATTTTATTTTTACTTTTCAGCAGGGTAACTCTCGCGGAGTCAGTAAACCTCTGAGAACGGTCTGTGCTCGCTGTGACGAACTATGAACTCTGTCCCAGCCTGAGAACCGCCACTGAACCCGCCCCAAAACATTGTGTCCAGGCGCAAACTCGCCTTGGCCTGGCTCCATCCTCACTGCCGCATTTCCCAGAAGCATGGAGAAAGGGAAAAAACATATTTCTCTGCCATCACAAATCATACCCAGGCGTAGGTCTTCAACCACTGGCATTTACGTTTACAGATACGGTCTGAGTGGTTAGGCTTCGTATGGCCAGCACTGGGCTCTGTGGTGCAGTGTCTGATCTCTGCATGTGTGATGCTGTGGCTGCCATGAAAGAGGTTCATCTTAAGTTGATTTTGGTTTTTTCAAGCCTGGTGACACGATTTTAATACCAACAGTGATGTGAGTGGTGGGACATATTCAAGTTATTTCACACATCACATTTTCCTGATAAATGTCTTTGCTTTTCTTTGATTGGCGACATCATCTTTGCAACGTAAGGGTTTCCATGACTTACTCTGGATCTGGTATTTATTTTGTACGTTCTCATTTGACATTTCTTTCCAAACTTTCATCGGGGGTGGGGGCGATAAAAACAACAGACCGCCAAATCAACACTTCTACAAGTAAACAAACCGACGTGCTCCACGATGGCGTGGAACCTGAAAGTCGTAAAACGGCCAGCTGTGCGTTCTGCACATGCCCAGTCGGGGCCGCTCCCAGCCAGCAGCCGTTTGAGCGCTGAGCGATGAGCTGCGGTGTGTCGAGCACAGCTGGCGGCAGGCTGTTTGTCTGTCTGCTGACAGCTCCATTAGAGCTGGGCGGAGGACAGACAGATGGAGGCTCCACGGGGGGTAATGAACCCCTGCATGTGTCTTCACCAGTCCTCATCTGGAGCGGGGGGGAGGGTGGGTGGCTGCATGCGGAGAGGAGCTCGGATAGTATTGGGGGTAGAAGCAGGGAATCCGCGACTAAAGTGCTGAGTCGACTGATAAAAGTGCCGAGTCATGCTAAACAGACATTTTCGAGCTACGGCTTTTGTAGCTTGAAGTATGTATTTATCGTTTCATTGACAATGGCGGCAGTAGCTCAGTGGGTAGAGCGGGTCGTCCACTAACCGTAGGGTCGGCGGCTCGATCCCCTTGATCCCCCTCCTCCAATGTCGAACCCCACAAAAGTACTGATTGTAAGTCATGTTGAACAAAAGCGCCTGCTAAATGCCCCTTTTGCAATTTGTAGTCTTTCATCCTGATGCAGCCTTCCTAATACATTTGTAGTATGAAACGGATAAGTGCCATGTCTTTCATGTTCCAGTCTAACTATAACTTAACTTCACTCAAGGGCAGTGATGCGGTTCGACTTTAATGGATATCCAGTGGTTGGTGCTGAGCCTCTCTTCCTCAGGTCCACTGGGTCAGATTCTCTTGTTGCCTGGATCATTTATCTCATCTATCACTGGGAGCTGCAAGCTGGGGGGTTATGTCTCAACAAATTACAGCATTTTTCATGATTCCATTGTGATAATGGAATCAATCATGAATGCTCAGGTCGCCTTGCAAAAAGCATTGATGCACCTTCACATTCACTGCAGACAATGCTTAACTTTATACTACTATTTAGGATGTTTTTATCCAAACAGTGACTACCACTCATGATGGTCACAGAAGAGGATTCAAGGATTCAAGGATTCAAAGGATTCAAGGATTCAAAGGTTTTATTGTCATGTGTGCAGTAAAGAAGCACGTTTGTTTCCCTGAACAATTAAATGCTTACTTTGCTGCCCACACTGGATACCATATATAAATAATGTATAAAATCTAAATAGAATAAACTGTACAATAAAAATTCAAATAAAAAATAAAAATATATAAAATAAAAATAAAGAAAAATAAAATAGAAATAAAAATAAAAAATAAAATAGAAAATAGAAATAGAAATATAAAATTTAGAAGATGTGAATGAGATGAAATTGTGAAGAGCATACACATGTTAGGAAAGCTCAAGATGAAATAGAGGTAGGCTGGGAGATCTGACAGAAGCCGTAACACTCTGGCATGGAGCTGAACACACCACAGTCCCTCCTGTAATCCAGGGTATATCTGGTGATCATACAGTACTTGGAGCTGGGTTAGTTGAGCTGGTGCTGGAAGTGGCAGGATGTAGGGATACGTCTCGCTGCTAATTGTGCACAGACTTCCTCCCTCGTCACTTCTTCTCCTCCCACACCTTTCTCTGCTCTGCATTTCCTGCGAGCTTATGAGAAAACCAGGGAGGGGCACCTTCCATCTCCTACTCGCGTGCAAGGCGGATTAGAAAGGAACTGATTGCAGGAGGACTTAAGGCCAGCGCTCTGACTTAAGGCCAGCGCTCTGACTTAAGGCCAGCGCTCTGACTTAAGGCCAGCGCTCTGACTTAAGGCCAGGGCTCTGACTTAAGGCCAGGGCTCTGACTTAAGGCCAGGGCTCTGACTTAAGGCCAGCACTCTGACTTAAGGCCTTTTTTTTTTTCAGGGCTGATCTATGACCGTGTGATTACAACAATGCTACAGCAAATAATGTGAAGACGTAACCATAGTCTTAATCGTGTGTGTGTGTGTGTTGTGTGTGTCTGTGTGTGTGTTGTGTGTGTTTGTTCTCCAGGAGCAGGAGAGACTTGAGCTACAGAAGGACATTCTCCAGCTCAACACCTACGTGGCCTTGTTCAGCTTCACCCCACTGGACAATCATGACCTGGAGATGAGGTTTTTGTTTATACACACATACACAATCTCACACACAAACACACACACACACACACACGCACACACACACACACACACACACACACACATACATACATATAGACACACACTGATGTGCACGCGTTCTCTCAGAGTCTCAGAATATGTTCATTCAAGTGAAGCAAGTGAAACAAAGTTGGCAGGTGGTGCTTTTTCCTTGAAGCGAGCGTTGTACCCTTGCTATTGACCTTACAGTAAATGGTGATCCCTAAAAGATCAGTCACTATGATAGCACTAAAGCAGCAATCATGTTAAGCCTTTTTTTTTTTCAACTGATGCATTCATTGCTGAAAGCTCTGACAAAAGTGACTCTGCCAGAGCTCTGGTTCCCCTGAATGTTGTGAGAAGATTTTACTTGTCGCCTCGCAACTTCATCCTGTGGGAAATCATAAACTTTATCCAGTTTGAATAAAGTGTACCAGAGGCCAAAGTGTCCATGAATAGATTCACATCATTATCTAATTAACTTCTCTTTCGTCAGGAGGGTGTATAAATATAATTTCATCAAGTGTCCTGATTACCAGCACCTGACAGGTTATAAATATCTCTCAATGTCATGTCTAGCATCATTCATCCTGATACAAGTAGCTATAGATAGCCTCTTGAAATCTACCTTAATTCAGTTGACCTAAAACCATGATGTTTAGCGTTTTCGAGCAAAAAATGTCTCTGCGCCCGCGACATATCTTCTCTCTTCTCTGGAGATGCCGTCGTAGTTCCCAGCTAGCCTCGTGAGAACTCAGCAGCCGATGTGCTCCTCAGTGCATATCTTCCTGCCGTCGGTGAGGCTGCCCAGATAGAAAGCGTGTGTCACATCAAGCGCACATTACAGCGCCATAACTCAGGGGGGACCTCGCTCTCGTGTTGTTGTCCCCAAAGCTAAGCTACCGATTTTCTCTCCCCCGCGTGCTAACGGTGATGTATAGCATCGCCCTGTTAGCATCCCGCCTGCTAACGGTGATGTATAGCATCGCCCTGTTAGCATCCTGCGCGCTAACGGTGATGTATAGCATCGCCCTGTTAGCATCCCGCGCGCTAACAGTGAAATATAGCATCCCCCTGTTAGCATCCCGCTGAAACGGACCCTCGGGAGAAGGGGACATTCCTGCACTCCTTCATCCCAAGTGTTTTGTCAGACGTCTCTTTAACAATCTTCCAAGAGTACTATCTCTCTCCTCCTGGCCCTCTATGATGCATGTATGTGTCTTGATTGTTTTGCTATGTCCCACACACACACAGCCATACGTCCATACATCTCCAGCCGTCCAGCTCCAAGCATCAGGCTTAATTTAGTATGCCTGTAGTACGCCCGCTCCCGAAATAGCTGCTGTACTTTCACGAGCCGCGCCAAGTGTTGTCATAAATCTCTCCTCTATTAAAGCCTTAACTCACTGCTTGGCTCGCTGGCGCTCAATTCCAGGTAATAATTACAACATTTAAGAGCCAACTCCAAAGAAAGCGGAACAAAGAGGGGGGGGGGGGGAACCGACATTAATAGAATCTGTCAATACCAAGTGCTTCGGTTCACGCTGAGGCTGTGGATATGTTGAAGAACTCTGATTACCATTTCAAACACAAATGACCCAGTGTGTACCCAATGTAAACCTGCCTATTATATGGGCTATTTTCCTTCCACTGTTTCTGGGTGGCTGATGCTTTTGAATCAGCTCGCCGTAGCTTGTGCACTTCCTGTGGCTGGAACAGTGCGTCTCGTGAATCACACCACGGCCAGCAGAACATATTCCTAAGGCGAGTGCCAACGTGGATGTCTTCACACCCTCGGCGGCACTGTTCGCTGAAACACGGCCCCTCTTCCCAGCAAGCGGACAGTCAGCCGGGTTATTCGGCTCACGGAAAGGGGAAAAACTCCAGAACATTTACTAGACTCCAGGCCTTTTGTTCCCGGTCAGAGGTGGCCTCTCATTGGTGGAAATAGGCCCGCGGCTTTGAACAGATGCTTGCAATTATGACACACAGGTTGGACCGCAGGGCGCTGATGTTCCCGGAGCGGGGCGATCCGCTGCACGTATTAAAACCAAAACAAACAGGACGCCGTGCCTTTAAAAACAAACCGCGTTGTTGTTTTTTTCTCTCTCACGCAGACCGGGAGACCGGATCCTGTTGGCCGATGACTCCAACGATGACTGGTGGAAGGCATGTAGCTCCTCACTCATGTGTCAACGTGATGCCTTTCAACCACCGCCTCACTCGCTTTGCTCTGCTCCACCTCCCCCCCCCCCCCCCCCCCCCCCCCTCCCCCCCCGGTCCAACGCCCTTCCCAACAAGCAAGGGCACAAGTGTTGCACTGCAACAACGCACTACCTCACTTTTTTTCGTACTTGTATTTTTCTGTGTTGTCTGCACAATGTCTGTTTGTCTGTTTGTTTGTCTGATTGTCCATTTTGTTCATTTTGCACCGCAGGTCTGAGAGGACTGCAATTTCATCTGTGCTATATGCCTGCCATGTAGCACACTTGACAATAAAGTTACTTGAACTTGAACTTGAACTTGAAGTGTTCATATAGTAGATTGACTGATGAGTTGCAGGTATTCAGGCAGTAAATTGTAGGAGGACAGAGACGCGTGGCAGATAAATGACAGGAAACAAAAGGGCCAAACGGTAGCTGGGTTGAGGCCGGCCAGCTGCCAGACCACGAAGACACTCATGCATCTTAATGTTGTTGTTGTTGTTGGCCGACCGTCTGCTAGTGAACTGAGATGACTGTGCTGAGGCTTGGACATTGTTGGTCTATATAGCAGCCAGTGCAAACCAATGGGCTCACTATCTAGATCAGCCCAGCATGTGAAAATAGACTAATGGTTTGCATTATTAACGACTTTTCTGGAAAAAACATGAGGGAAAAAACCCTAAAAAATGCATGCATTTCTTTGTTCAGGGCATCATCGAGGACAGAATTGGCTACTTCCCAGCAGCCTATGCTCAGCAGGTGCAGGCCGAGGACCAAGTGTTCAGGTGCAACAGGACTTTCATTGGCTGTAAGGAACAAGGACAGATCACACTCAAGGAGGGACAGGTAGGACCCTTCTTTAAGTCTTTCCTTGTGTTGAGAACCTTGACATGTTTCACTGAGAGCTCAAAGCAAGGGCTCATTGTGGCTCATTCATGATCACACTACAGATATTAGAGAGCATCACAAGCAATTGATCCAGGAGCCCCTTTCTACTTTTGTCTGTTTGTATACCTCTCACAGCCTCACTCTGCTTTCACAAGACTTGCATTGAATTGACCAATAGAGAACCACACTCCTTAGTTGCCATGGTATTAATATATCGGCTTGTTGAACTGGAACATGCCCCCCCCCCCCCCCCCCCCCCCAACACTTTGCATGGTCATTTTTAGATTCAGTGAAGAGATGAGGCTTACAAATCCCCTAATGGAGGTTAAACCACTAATTTATTCATCAGTCAGTGACCCCTTCTTCCAGTCCCCCACCGCAGCAGGCCCTCATTGGCGTCACACAGACGCCTCCTGCTGTGTTGATAACCAGGGGAACGGCGATGGCTGCCCTAACATGGACATCATCTGCCTGCCGCTCCTTTCAGATTTGCGTGAGCAGCGAGGACGAGCAGAGCGGCTTCATCCAGGTGGCCAGCGGGAAGAAGAGAGGCTACGTTCCCTGTGATGTTCTGGAGAACATCTGAGAGCACAACCCACCCAGAGCAGAGAGAAAAAGTCAGATGGAAAGTGAATGAGAGCGAGTCAGCGTGGGGTGGAGAGAGAGAGAGAGAGAGAGAGAGAGAGAGAGAGAGAGAGAGAGAGAGAGAGAGAGAGAGAGAGATGAGGGTGTTATTGCTGGGAACCTATAGCTATCACGTCTCCTTGGAAGGACAGTGGAGAAAGGTCTGGTGAGGCTTCAAAACGGCCTGAGATAGGGATCCTGGCGGAAGAGCGACTTTGTCAGACGATGCTTCCCCCACTGTGGCTGGTCCCTATGGTCAGAGCCTACCTGCCTCACCCCCCCCCCCCCCCAGCTGGAGAGTGCTGTGATGGGGCTGGACTGCATCGTGGGGCTGAGGAACCATTCACCTGTTGGCTTTCTTAGCTTCACCCTGAGACTCCATTATCTGTTGTCATTATTAGTTGGTTGTTTTAAAAACATGTCTCAATGCAAGAAATTGCATTGCTCTGGTGAGTAGTCAATGTATTGGTAACACTTTACAATAAGGGTACATATATTTACGATTGATCAACATGAGTTAATGCCGTTATGATCATTATTATATAGCATTAGCTTAGGGTTAACCATAACTCTATGAAATAATGTAGAAATGAATACCTTAGTTAACATGAACACAATTAGTAAACAGAAACACCATGGCAAAATATGACTGTTAATGCTTATTAATACGTATTACACCATTGACAAATGTTCAATAATGATGAATGTTCCCTTATTGTGAAGTGTAAACTGTTTATTCAGCATTATGCGCAAAGGAGCAGCTAGGATGCCTTTAACAGTGATAGCCGCCTATAGATTATCCACAGAAGAGTGAGATATTTCTTTACTGATGGTAGTCGCTAATGTAAGACATTTAAAATGGATCAAATGCAGAAATATATAGGTAACATCTGTTTCAACTTCAAAACTAAAATCTAGAGGTAAAGCCTATAGCAATACTCACACAGAACTTGCCGAACATACAGAGCGGTTAAAGACTGTTGGTTTTTGCTTTCTTTTCTTTTTTTACAGGTAATTTACAAATACTCATTCCATCATATTCAGTGTAGTTGTTAGCTCTTATTTTAAGGTTGTATCAGTGGGACTCAGTAGCTTTGGGGCGGGGCTGTTCAATCCTTGAACCTTTCCCATCGAAATGTGCTAATAAGCATCCTTGAGCAAGGCACCTGCCCTGACCCCTCCGTGTGGACCTGTATCTGTGTGTATGTCTAAGTCCCTGTATAAGTCCTTGAATAAACCCATGGCAGGACTCAATGGTATAGTATGAGTGTTCTCTCCTTCAACCTACACAAAAAAGCCGTGCAATGCTTAGGTGTGGATTTATGATATCTAGAATCCATAGCAGCTTTCGTTGCTGTATGAAACTATATTTCCATCTTATATATGCGGGGACGGCATGCCACTGCTTACGATGCGTCCCGCTGTGATCTGTACCGCTGTGGTCCTGCTGTGACACACTCAGAGTCATTCGAATGTCTCGAGGACACCATTGATACACCACGCAACCAGCCAAGCCGCATTCAATCAGCAGGGCTGTGCTCTGGTGGAGCTACGACCGTTTGTTGCCCTTACTCCTGTTAGAGCACCCCACCTGAGGACTGGTGACAACGGGTGACAGGACTGCCGGTAAGGTGCAGGGAGGTGAGCGTGGCAGAGTGACAAGGTGTCCCAGGGAGTGAAAAGTCTTCCAGTTCCAGCACCTGCAGGGCCATAGGTGGTTTCTGAGCAGCAGTCACCAGTTACACACAGCATCATTAAGACTCCTGTGCCGTTAAGCCCCCCCCCCCCCCCCCCCCCCCCCCCCCCCCCCCGACACACAAGATGTGTGTGGTTAGCATTGCAACAACCAATCCTAAACATCCTCTGCCTTATGTTGGTGTTCAGCTTCAGCCTCACTCACTGACAGGGTGTTAATCACAGCATTACACGTTCCTCTCAGTCGGAAGCTGCTGAAGTGAGTATACCACAGGTGTGAACTTGCAATGCATACTTCTTGAAGGCCAATTATTGTTGCTTCTACACTATGTTTTGTTTGTGTTGAGACTGTTTAATCAGGTTGAAATGAATGCAGTGTTTGACTAAGACATTGGAGGCCCATCCTATCGGAGTAGCAGACATGTAGCCCACCTCAGTCCTCATCCCACCTCATCCTTTCTTTGATCCACTAAAGCAAGGCTTTGCTATCATATGACAGTATAGGTATGACATCAGATGTGATGTGTTGAGAGTTGTGGCTTTAACTTTTGAAAGATATTCATAATCCTGGGATTCCTCTTTGGTTCAAAACACTTGAGTGATGATGTACATGATGTATGCACAAGATTAAAATGTACTTAATTTTGCTTGATTTGTCGTCTGTTATCTGTCAGTATTAAGTACAAATGCTAGCACTCATTTCTTGATTTGTTATTTTTCAGATCAAATAGATTTGTGTTTTCCCATGTTACTGTTATTTTCGTATTCCCTTGTCATTAAGACTAATCATTATTGATTGATAACATGCTATGCTGGTTTTGTAATAATAGATATGAAAGCTGTATTTTTAGCAAGATAATAAATACTTTTCTTCTGTACGTTATAAATAATGAGTGAATTGCCCTCATGTTTACGTGCCCTTGCCCTGAAGAATGTCAGTACAAAGAAAATGATTTGGCCGAAGGATTGTTTCAGCTAATTTGACTCTAGCGCCCTCAAGTGGATAACTCAATTATCGCATTTTTCTGCAACGATAATATAGAAAAATACTATTACTCCAATGATCAAATTATCAAATGATGGAAATACAAAGAAATAATATAAATGCTGATTGACATATAGCGCATGGGATAAAATGGAACTGGAGTTCAAGTAAAAAAAATAAAATGAATGAAAGAAAAACTGAAAACATTCAATTCAATATGATCACTGGATTTATTAGGTCAATAATTGAAAGCCAATTGCAAATCTAGAGTATATTTGGATATAAAAGTTCTCAAGTTGTACATGCAGTTGGTGGAGGGACTTGTATTTGGTGGTACGAACAAGACTCTGGCAGGCTAAATAGTGACGCGGACTAACCTGACTTATAACATAATATTATAATATTGTGTCCGTGATGCCCTCAATCATTTCACCACCCTCCTAAAATAATGGTCCAAGTCATTTTTTACAAGTTTTTTTAGAAAACACAAAAAACTGAACCAAATATTGATTGATCCATCCATTGATCTATGACACTACAGGGGTAGAATCGTATGATCTGTTCTACTGAGGATGTAGGTGATTTTAACAGAGGTGGCCAGCCTCATGAGGAGGCAAGCAAGCATTTCTGTCCCAAAATGACTTGGGCCATTAGTTCAGGAGGGTGACAACGTAAAAGACCCCCAGGTCTCTAACTTACACCCACTAGGCCTGTCGGTACTGACAGAAGAGATGTCCACTCCTGATTACCCCGACTTCAATTGTATTAATAAATATTAAAACAACATTTTAGTAGACCTAGAGCTGAGATTAATTAAGTCTAACATACCTGCCCAACCTGTCCATTTATTTTGGTTAAAAAAAAACATACATTCTAATGTATGGTCTTTTGACCTTTAACCTTGATACCGCCCGTTGAAACTTGAAAATGAACTGAGAGGTTCCAGACGAACACACTTCACATTACGACTGGGGATGTCAGGCCAAGGTACCACACTGCCACCATGATGATGAAGACTTATACACACACACACACAGTATACACACGTTTCCATTACATCTGTACGGTTGACACTTTGGAATAACACTGGAGAAGACACATTGTAATGACATCATCAGCATGCTCACTTTAATAACCTCCTCCATCAAAATCCTATAAACGAGTAATGGGCAAAGTGACTCCAAAACACACAAAGACAAGACACAAACAATAAATACGTCACAAAATCCATCACAAAACGTGTATCTACAACGTACGTGGACGTTCACCTTCCTTTTCAGTAAGTCTGTATTGCAGTTAGAAAAAAAAAAAAAAAAAACCTGTCTGAGTGAACTGAACAAATGTGGCAGACCCAGTGGTCTCCTAGGCAGAGGGCTGGGGCGGAGAACAGGAACCTGGAACCCAGTGGTCTCCTAGGCAGAGGGCTGGGGCGGAGAGCGGGAACCTGGAACCCAGTGGTCTCCTAGGCAGAGGGCTGGGGCGGAGAACAGGAACCTGGAACCCAGTGGTCTCCTAGGCAGAGGGCTGGGCGGAGAGCAGGAACCTGGCTCCCCGGTCGTACACGCCGGCCGGGCCGAGGCCCCCAGGCCGGGCCCCCCCAGCTCTGCCACAGGGCCTGGCGGTCCAGCTTGTTGAGGCCCTGGGAGCAGAGCCGCAGCTCCGTCACCAGCTCGGCCAGGCCCTCCAGGCTGGTGCTGTCCCAGGGCCCTGACACCGCGCACCCCTGGGGGGGGGGGGGGATGTTAACAGCGGTTAGGGCTGCACAGCGGTGGGTACGTGGTGAGATAGGTCAGGGGTTCAGAATGCCATCTATGTTTGGAAATGAAGCGAGCCGCACAGCGCCGAGTTTAGACTGTCAAACAAAGCTGTGATCTGATTGGATGAACTTCAAGAGGTTGGCATCAACCGTGATGTGAGTGCAGCGTCAAGGAGCTCTGAAGGCTGAAAGCTGCTTGTGTGTTGACTGAAGTGTCAGGAGTTGTAATGACTCTAGTACAAGTGACACGCCGCAGAAATGGCTAAAACGGCTATAAAAGCACCCTCCACACACATCCTCTGGAGCCCCGAGCCGAGCCCAGGGTTCGATTGGGGGTGTCAATGCATCATGTACTGTACCTTGGAGGTTTAGAAGGGTCAGAGGTCGCTGAGCCTCCCGAAGCGAGACCAGGATGCTGTGGAGGCCTGTGGAGGTCACGGCCGGGTTTCCTGACAGGTTCAGAGAGGTCAAGGAGGGACAGACCAGGAGACACCTGAAGCACAAGACACACAGGAAGACCCACTGTTCAGTTCTACTAGCTTGATGATCTCACTCTCTTGCAGGCACACACACACACACACACACACACCCACACCCACGCACAGCCACACACACTCTTTGCATCTTCATCCACATATTTAGAATACATCAACTTCAAGTCCTCCATATTGACAGAATTGGTGTTTCTCCCTAGGAAGACAACGCAGCAGATAAAAAGGACACACAAACACAAAGACAGACCCACACCTGGCTAGGGTTGCTACACTGCTGTCTGTCAGGCCGTTTCCTGCCAGGCTCAGGTGGGTTAACGCACAGTCCTCCTGCTGGAAGGGAACACACACACACACACGCACGCACGCACACACACACAGATTAGAGCTTACGTCATGTTGTGTCATATCAAATACAAAGTACACCCTTGATTATTGCATCATTATCCCACGTTGTTAAACAGTCCATCCATAACCATGTTATGAGTCCTCCTGTGATGGACTGTGTGTGTGTGGGTACCTGGGAGAGGACTGTAGCCAGGTGCTCCAGTGGCAGGTGGTCTGCAGGCCCGCTGTAGACGGCCGACAGGTCCAGGTGTGTGAGGCAGTGAAACGGCAGCGTCTTCAGCACCAGCTCAAAGCCCGTGGAGCCCAGTGCATTGTGGGAAAGACACACCGACTTCAAGTGGCCTGTGCCTGTCGGATAAAGGAAAATGATGACACAGTTTATTCAGAAAATAGAAAACTTCATGTTTTACTGAGGAAGAAAACTATATGTATTTTTTTATGGTAATAACAAGAGTAATAGTAATAATAGTAAACTCTCTGTCTCTGTGGGAAAGTGAGAGACAAGAGACGCAGAGAGACAGAGACCCTCAGAGACCCTCAGAGAAACCCATCCACCACATGAGCATCCATATTCTGGTGGCTGTAATGGAGGGCAGCAGGCAGCCCTGAGCCGGTACCTGATAGGGCGCTGGCCAGCAGCAGGCGGTGCTTCTGGAGGAAGCGCCCGGTGAGGCCGCAGACCTGCAGCGACAGCCTGGCCAGCAGGGGGCAGTGCGAGAGCAGACAGGACAGGGAGTCGGACACGCCGTCCCCCAGCGGGTTCATGCTGAGGTCCAGCTCCTCCAGACACTGACAGACAGAGAGCCGGAGTGAATGGATGGGAACGTGTGTGTGTTTTTAACATCTCACCTGATAGGAGCGATTGTATGCTAGCAATGGTTAACCTAGCAATTGAAATGCTTGAAACTTGTTCTGGTGACTTTCTTACTGTATTAGCAGCAATGAAATGTTTCACCTTCTTATGACAAATGTACCCTTTGTAGGTCGCTTTGGATAAAAGTGCCTGCTAAATGCCCTAAATGTAAATGTAAATGAGCCACACACACGCATATGGTTCAATGGCTGCCACGCATCTTGAGCAAAGGCATCAAAGCAGCACTCGCCTGCATGCTTGCATATACGTACATATAACTGCACGGTAAATGTTTGTATAAAATGCAGGATATAATATATTCATGACCATAATCGTGTCATTACAGCCTTCATGGATTCTTAATTTGTTCGCAGTCATTTACAATGTAATACTCGTATAACAGCCCAGTGGGACAAGCTGTGGGCGATGGTGGCGACAGGCACCACATTAGCGCTAACCCCGCGCTAAGAGAGAGAGAGCCAGAAAAAGTGTGTAGCGACACAACGGCACAGCGTTTAGCAGCAAGCTACCGGCTACAATGAGTCACCGGCACCGCCGCCAGGAGCGGGCGGTCCTTACCGGGAACGCCGGGCCGCTCTGCCCTTTCAGGGCGTTGGCCACCTTCTCCAGCCCCTCCCCCGTCACGGCGTTGGACGACAGGTCCAGCAGGCGGAGGCGGGGCATGGTGACCGCCGTGGCGACCAGCTCGGGCAGCAGGTCGTCGTGGAAACGGTTGCCGGACAGCCGCAGCTCCGTCAGGTTGGCCTGCAGCTTGAGGGCCCGGAGGAGCGGGGCCAGGGCGGTGGGGGCGAGGCCCAGACCCCCCAGGGTCATGGAGGGCCCGCCGTCCTGGGCCTCGCAGAGCCGGCACACACGGGCGCTTTCCTCTGCACAGGATCACGTGTATTATTCATGCATCAATAATACATGGAATACAAACAGCAATACACTACGGGATGCTATTACTGTTAACAGGGCGCCATTGTTAATGAGAATTGGTTTGTAATGACTCGTGTGGTCTTAAGTGTGTGTGTGTGTGTGTGTGTCCCATAGTTATTTGTGGAACTTGAAGAGTAACTGCATACTTCTTCTGCATACAACATCAGTCTCTTTGTGGTACACTGATGGACACACACTTTACTTTTGCTATGTGTGTGTGTGTGTGTGTGTGGTTGTGTGTGGTTGTGTGTGTGTGTGTGTGTGTTTGTGTGTGAGACTGTGTGTGTGTGTGTGTGTGTGTGTAGTGCAGTGTTTCCTCACCCACGGCCAGACTCTGACAGGCCTTCTTGTAGCGCTCGGGGAGTGGTGGAGATCCCATGAAGACACCTCCGCCAGGACCTGCGAACACACACACACACACACACACACACACACACACACACACACACACACACACACACACACACACACACACACACACAGTCTCTCACACACACACACACACACACACACCCGCTCTTACATTAGAAAGTATGAGGGGTCCCCATTAAAGACGGGGTACACCAGACACAACTTCTCTAACCACCCATTCTGGGGGCCGTACCTCCTCGTTGGTGTGGAGCACAGCCAGCAGGAGGTCCAGGGGGGAGAGCAGCGCTCCCTCCTTCTGCAGGGAGAGGCGGGGCAGCAGGCCACACTTCTGGTAGTAGCGCTGGGCGGCCTGGTCACACAGCCAGGCCACGGTGCACACCTCCGCCTCACTGCCACAGCAGGGACACAACGCATCAGCTTCTACTGCTGGGGACTGACAGCTACTGACAGCTACCCGCCACTTTGTGGTTTGAAGATGTTGAAACATGTTTAGCTGTGTTGTGTATGCCGATTCAAATGAGAGTTCATGGGAAGTCTTGCTCATCACTCTAACTGTGTTCAATGAAGTTAGTTACAAACAATGATCTTAACTGATGACACAAAAAATCGTTAACATAAATCACTAAAATATGTAAATGTACCTCTGAGGGACTGGAATGAGAAATACATCCTCTTGAACTCTGACCCTCATTCTGATTGGTGGAGGCATTACTGTAGGCGTGGCAGCTGGCATCTGAAATACAAACATGCATGATATTAAAGTAAGTTCACAGTAGCAACTATGAGTGGCAGGGTGAACTATGCATTGACCACTTATCACAGTTTTGGGTGATAAGGGGGTTGGGTTCCCCATCAAAAGAGATAATTGTGTGAAAGAAAGGTGACGGTGTAGTTATACTATATATGTGTCGTTATAATGGTCTACACTTCACATCGTCTTCAACATCTTCAACAACTAAACTGCCACATTGTTTGATGCTTTCTTCTACCAACGTCCCTTCAACTATACAGCCTTTAGCTGCTTCCCATAACATCCTCATTACCCACAAGTGCTTCTTGATTTCTTCTTGCTTAAAACAATATAAAATATTCTATTGAGAAAAAAAGTTTAAAATGTGAAGCTGATCATTTAATTGTGAACGTCTGCCCAAATTCTACCATTAACCCGTTCACTCCACAGTGACAATCAAGAGAAAGACCCAAATAAGTAATGGCACCAAAGACAGACAGACAGACAAAGACAGAAGGCCCTCTGACCTGCAGGACGTGCATGTGTGTGTGCAGCGAGGGCCGCGGGGGGAGGGGGCGTGTCCGGGCGTAGCTCCTCCTCATCGGTGAGGGTGGGGCTGTGTGACCTGCTGACCTCCCGCCGGCCCAGCCGCACCATGCCGCTCATCTGAGTCATCTTGGGCTGCCGGGGCTTGGAGGCCGCGCTCCTCCTCAGAGAGAGACCCCTGCTGGCCAGGGAGGGGACAGCAGCAGCACCTGGGGGGGGGGGGGGGGGGGGGGGGGGGGGGGTTCATCATTAATAATGATTATTTATTATGGATGCAGTTATTATTTTGGTTACGGCACTCTTACAAGGCTAGAATTTTATGGTTAACGTATACTCTTGAGAAACCCACACCAACGCGGGTGGCTTGGCCCACTAACACACAGAGGCAGTCCTCCTCGGAGAGACGCAGGTTTGAATCCAACCTGCTGCATGTCATTTCCCCTCTCTTTTAACTTAGTGAAATAATCATGGACATAAAAAAAGCACAACTACAACTTGACCACCGTGACCTCATAATGTAAACCTAACTAAAAAAAGACATCCATATACATATAGACATATACTGCTGTTGCATTTACCCATGGCAAATAAACTACATTGTGGAGCCCCAAAATTATATTGAGCCCCAAAATTGGGGTCCAAGCAAGCAACTTGTTAAGCGAAGGTAAAGTGTGTGTAAGTGTGTGTCCATCAGTGTACCATAAAGAGACCGATGTTGTTCAAGAAGTATGCAGTTACTCTTCCAGTTCCACAAATAACTATGGGACACGCACACACGAATGTGCGCACGCACGCACCACACACCTCTGCCGGCTGCGTCTCCATTACTGGCCGGCCCGTGTTGACTCCTGGCCGTGGCAGCGGTGCGAGCGCCTCCTCCCCCGGTCAGTCTGCCCTGCTCCCCCCGCTGCCCCTCCCACCCTCCTCTTCTTATTGGGCTGGAGCACCGCCCCCAGGTCGTCCTCCAGCCAATCGTCCGCCACGTACTCCTCCTCAGGGACCAGGGCCGCCCTGCTGCAGGAGGAGGAGGAGGAGGAGGGGAGGGCGGTGCTGGTGAGCAGCGGCTGGGGCGGCCCCCCGGAGGAGGGACTTGGCGCTGCCCAGGCCGCGCATCACGCTGTGGTACTCTTCCTCGGCGAAGACGCGGGGTGCGGCGGGGTCGGCGGCGCTCTGGCCCCGGCCGGTCTCGGGGGCCTGGGACCGGGGACCGTGGGGTAACACAGTCAGGGCCTCCGCCGCCGCGCTGGGGCCGGGGACGGCCGGGGGGGCGGGGCCGGGGCCGCACGGGCCGCATGGGGCTCAGGGGGGAGCCGTCCCAGTCACAGTCGCGGTCCGAGTCACTGCCGTCGCTCTGGGGGACAAAACACAACGCACGCGATTTGCACACAGAAAACAAAAACTGGGGCTGCAGCAGTCCAGCAGTCCAGGCTTTCAGCATCTCTGTATGGTAAAGAAATAAAGATGGACACTTAGTTTCCGCTGACTTGTAGACTAAATCGGTGATGATGCTCTCTGAAATGTATGACACGATGAACACTTCTGTCTTTTTTTTTTCACAAGCCACACAAATCTGAGCAGTTTAGTTAACGTTCGTATCTCACAGGACCCCACAGTGTGGCCTCTGCTCAGCCTGGCGACCAAGCATCCCAGAAACAGAAGAAACAGAAGAAGCAGAAGAAACAGAAGAAACAGAAGAAGCAGAAGAAACAGAAGAAACAGAAGAAACAGAAGAAACAGAAGAAACAGAAGAAACAGAAGAAACAGAAGAAACAGAAGAAACAGAAGAAACAGTCCCCTCCACCAACACTATACCGGCCCCCCCCGGCCCCCCGGGCCCCTACCCCCGTAGAGGAGAGCAGCCTCCGTCCCCCTGGCTCTGCGAGGGGCCGCCGAGCCGTTGGTACGGGCCGGACCCCCAGGCTGGGGGGGGCCGGGCCTGGCGAGGCCGGTCCGGGCCGCGGGGGGCAGCATCTGGCGAGCGGGAGACGAGCGGGCTCCGAGCACTCGGCGTCAAACAGCTGGCTGTCCTGCAGGGTGTCGAAGGGCTTGGAGGGCGCCCGGGACACTGGAAGACAAAGAGAGCCAACAGAGTCAAATAAAAGAGAAGTGACGCCTCCACTTCTGAACAGAACTCACTCCCCATGCAAACATTTACTAAGTGTGCCTTTTTGTAATTAAATGAAAACAAAAAGTACTCCGGCATACAATTGCTGGGTGAATTTCAAAAGGAATTCTGAAAGGAGAGATTCCGGGGCTATAATTTGGGTGTACTTTGTTTGAAATGCCATAGCTCTCCGTCAGCTATTGGGTAGTGAAAGTCTGTGAATTTGTTGCGGGTCGACAGCGCCTGACTGCGTATGAGAGGGTTTCGATTGTGGACCGTACCCGACACAATTCAGACCCATCAGGGCACAGCGCTTTTGAGGCAAATCAATCGGGAATCAAACTGGGCTGTCAATCACAGGTGCATTAATGCAATGTTTCTCAATGGCTGAGGAGGGGGAGGGGCAGAGAGGGAAGGAATGCTTTTTCTTTTTCTGTTTTTTAACTTAGTTCCAAAATGTTGCGTTCTTCTGCTCTCTCTTACAACACTGAACACTTTCCCTGTGGCTTTGACTCTGCAGACACAAAATGTCCCAGAGTGGTGGTTTGAAACCTCTCCTTCCCATCTCACCCTCCCCTCGGTGTGTCTTTCCCACAATGCAATGGGCTCCACGGGCTTTGAGCTGGTGCTGAAGACAGCCCCAGTCTGGGTCACGTGCACTGCGGAGAACGAGCCCCTCACCACCCCCCCCCCCCCCCCCCCCCCCCCCCCCCCCCGGCCTCCCTCTCACCCCCGCGGCCTCCCTCTCACCTCCCCCGGCCAGCGCCCTCCTCAGCAGCTGCTCCGTGGCGGCGCACTGCTGCCTGGCGTCGCGGTCCAGCTCCCGGCTGTACGTCCTCTGCCAGTGTCTCAGGGTGTCCACGGGGGTCTCCGCCCTGGGGGGGAGGAAGAGGAGGGGTGCACGCCGACCAGAGACAGCAGAGAATAACGATGAGCAGACGCTTGAGCAACT
>JAXIVH010000014.1:9439063-9460900 GCA_036785325.1 Urophycis tenuis | reverse complement strand
TAACTTTCTGTTTTTTTTAGTCACTTTATTTAATACTCAGTTGATTCATTTGACTGTACTGCTATGGGACCTATACGTATTGCTGTATATTATATATACCTACGTAGTTACTGTAGCGGTACGGTGAACTATCTCATCTCCATAAACACTCACTGTGATATATTTATATATTTATTAGTTTTTATTATAGTTTGTACTGGTATATTAGCTTATACTTAAGTTAGAGTAACTAAGTATAAGCTAATATAACAAAATGTTAGGCTAGTTGGTTTTTAGTTAGTTGGTAGTTAGTTAGTTGGTTTATAAGTTACTCTAGTTTATTGTTATATTGTTGTTTATTGGTTATATTAGGGTATATTTTATTTTGTGTATATTTCTTTTCCTTATTTGTTTTGATCTGTTGCACAATAAAGTCTCTTGAATCTTGAATCTAAGCTTTCCAATGATGTGTAACAAATGGAAATCTGATAATATTTGGTGAAGTTGTTGCCATTTGAAAGTAGGCACATCACAAAAGCTAAAACTGAGAAATAACCTCCTAAAGATTTGCAGTTGTCACCTCGCTCTATGGGCACACCTGATTTCAAACACAAAATGTATACTTTTAAAGAAACCAATACTGTTATCTGAAACATGGAGAGGCTTCTCTGCGATCTCAACTAACAGATTCTGCAAAAAAACGAAAATCACTCATTTTGAAAGAAATCACTTCTTTGTTAAGTTGTGCAAATGTTTCGGCGACTTGTGTCTCCTTGGATTCCATGACCCGACACATACAAAACCTTAATCATAGGCTTACACTTTATCTTTTGATATTGATGCTGGGTGTTGATTTGATGTGTGTAGTAGACGGACTTCCGTCTCACATCATGTCAATTGCCACGACAATTGACATTTAGTGTACATGACAAGAATGTGAGCACAAAGTGAAAGTGAGCGCCCCCAGGAGGCGGGGCCTCTGACCTGCAGCCTGGCGCGGCCCGTGGACTGGGCACACTGCAGCGCCCTGCGGAAGCTGTCCCTCCACCTCCGCCAGGCAGCAGCCGCTCTCCTCCTGGGACACGCCATGTTCAGCCAGGTGCTGCACTCCTGAGTGGAGACAGCGCTCGGCGGGGTTACGGAGAGCGAGTTACAACCCCGACAAACTCTCTGAATTGAGTGAACAGAGACGACGCGGTTACACTGTAGTGTACTGCACCGCTTAGGAGGCATTCTGGACATCGGCAAACCAATTAACTATATTAGGAAAATCAAATGACAACGCAGAAGATGGTCTCATTACTGCAACGAACCACATTTAATTAAAATCCCAGCGAGGACTGTAATAAATCAGTCAAGACTGACTTTCAACAACAAACGCTGGAGAGAAGAAACCTAGACAGTCACGGCATCTATAACAATCATTATCACACAATTATAATGGATGATGTCAGCGCAGTAAGACATCAGTGAATCCAGATACATGTCTCTAAGGAGCAGGTAGCAGGTAGGGGGTTAAACATCCTGCATCTGTGGGGTGGGAGTCGACCCCCCAGGCCACCGGTCTATCGCTCCCCGGGGGTCCCATAACCTCTGCTGGGCTGCCCTGTCTCAGGGCCAGCTCCTGCCTGTAGTGCTGCACCGCCATGCTGTGTTGCCGCAGGTCTGTGTACGTTGCCGCTAGCGACACGTGGATGACGGCTAGCTCCCTGGCAGGCTTCCCCAGCGCCTCGGCCACCGAAAGCTAACAACAACAACACAACAACATGACAATAAGAAATATAGCGTCACCTGGGTGTGCCGTGGGGGAGGGGTTAAAGGCAATGTGTAGGACAACATACGTAATCTTTGTCTCTATGACTCTGAGGTTTGTAATATTTATTACATCTGTCACATCTTGTGGTGTCCTTGCTCTGTATTTCTGTTTTGTACAAATGGTGCTAAATAGTTTAGAGTTAAATAGTTAAGAGTTTCATTGATGGAATAAAGTGAGTAGTCCATTTAGTGACAGTAGTCCATTTTTAACAATGCTGGTCTGTTCAAAAAGGGCAGCTACAGTCAATGTAGAACAACAGCGTAGGACAAAAAGTTCTTGAAGCGCTTGAAGTTTGTGGTTTCTCTCACCTGAGTTCGGTAGGCCTCCAGTGCCTTGGGGTAGGAGCCCACCTTACAGTACAGGTCGCCCAGCTGCTCCGCCAGCCCCACGGCATCATGGGAACTCTTCCTCTTCCCCAGGTCCTCTCCGGCCTCCTCCTCCAGCTGACAGCCTCGGTCGGCTGGACAACACAGAGTTATTTGTTTGACTCTGGAACGCGACACACACAATTCAGCCTGGACCGCATTAAGGACAATGTTTCAAAAAAACATGTTCAGATATCTGAAGACATCGAATGGCGGTCGTGTTTTATTTGTATCTACCATATCGAAAGGCCTTCTTGACTTCCTGTCTCTCTTGCGGCTGCTGGGATCCCAGTAGGAGGGCCTTCTTCAGAGAGCGCCTGGCGGCTGCAAAGTCTCCGAGCGACAGCTGCACCTGGAGACGCAACCCATAACAATCAAGTCAGAATGCAAAGAAGACATCAACCGTGTCATACAGTTGATCCTGAAAAGGAAGAGTTCTTAGTGCATGCAGTCCTAATACTGCGATCACATTTATTGTACAGCATGTTTCATACATGTTTCTTGTATTGAAATAACTCTTGTATTGAAATAAAGTCCAAAAGGTGGCCGATCTAACATTCGTCTTAAAGCTGTTTCTACAGCAACAGGAGAAGGGGACATTTCATTGTAAAAAGACAAATAATGAAATCGGAGCAACGTAAAATGTTGTTAACCAGTTAATCAACCACATCGCGGCCACTGAGCTCCGACTACTACGAACTACAAAACAGTTGATGGGTGTTTCTGAGTCACTCTTTGACCCCTGACCTTGCCGATCCAGTGGAAGCATTCGCTCTCGCTGAACTTGTCCTTGATCTTCTTGGCGCAGTCCTTGGCCTGCTCCAGGCAGCGCACGGCGCTGGAGTGCTGGCCGTTGCGGAAGCAGATGTGGCCCAGGTTGAAGTTGGCGCGGTACACGTCCTCCAGCAGCTGGTTCTTCCTTCAAACAAAAAGGAGACAACGTGAGGAACAGGGGAGGGCATTCTGCAGACACTTCCATCCAAAGCGACTCAGTGGGGTTTTTTGTTTCATTCATCGAGCCGGCAGGGGTGGTGCATCTTACTGCAGGACACCTGCAGCCCGACTGCTGAGTCAGACAATGCAGCTCAACCCAGTTCCTTTGGGATGGGTTTCAAACACCCCAACCACTAGGCTATACATTTACATTTAGGGCATTTTAGCAGCCGCTTTTGTCCAGAGCGACTTACAATCGGTACATTTGTCATACGTGTGTGGGGTTTGGCATGTGGACATTTGGAGGTGGGGATCGAACCGCCAACCCACCGGTTAGTGGACGCACCGCTCTACCCACTGAGCTACTGCCGCCCCACGCTATGCACAACACAGTGAAGTCAGCCGTCATCTACAGATCTAAAACTAAAGAAATGACACAAAGCTAAACAAGCGGGCCTTCGGAGTAACATCAACTGACATCTTGCCCCTCATATGACACATCAACAGCGCCGCCCATCATCCACTCCATGAGACATGCTAGTGTCGACGCACACGCAGTGAAGACTGCGGCACCGCGGGGGGCTCTCACTCTGCGATGAAGACGCTGCGTCGGATGAACTCGCTGCAGCGCTTGGGCTCCCCCAGGTGGTCACACACCAGCCCCAGGTTGAGGAAGAGCCGGGCCCTCATCTCACTCAGCTCCCGGCCCGTGACCGAGCCTTGGGGGAGGGGAAGAGACGGGGGGGGGGGGGGGGGGGGGGGGGGGGGAGACGCACAGCAGTCAGACCAACGGGTTATGTTGAGCGGACGCTTTGAACCAAAGGGATTTACAGCACACGCACACACACGCACGCACACACACACACAGGCACACGTGCATGCACGCACACAGACATACACACACACACGCACACACGCGCACACGCACACACACACACGCACACACACACACGCACACGCACACGCACACACACACACACACGCACACACACACACACACACACACACACACACACACCCTCAAGGCGTTCATCCACGATGGCCAAGCTCCTCTTGAAGGCGTCCTCAGCCTCCGTCAGGCTGCTCCGGGACTTGTCTGACTCGTAGCGGAACAGAAAGGTCCGGCCAATGGTAGCCAGGGCCCTCTGCACCTCAGCGTGATCCCTGACAGAGCTGGCCAGCTCCAGGTGAAGTCTCTGGTGCTGGGGAAGAGAAACACACCACAATGTTATGAAAGCGTGAGGCACTGTGCTAAAACATGACTCTATTTGTTCAAACACATGGTATTGTGTGATATATGAATGTGGTATGTGTGTGAAGGACTGTGGAGAATCCACATACTTTCAATGCTGCCTCAATGTTGCCCATCTCTGCAAAGCATTCTCCTATTTTACGGTGGGCGACAGCCCGTCCAATCACATCGTTGAGCGACTCGGAGAGAGCCAGCTCCTGCTGATGCTCCTCGACGGCAGCCTTGTAATCGCCTGGAAGACGCATGGTGACATGCTAGTGCATCGGACAACCAGACGTGTTTTGTAATTGTGATTGTTTATAACACACACACACGCACACACACACACACACACACACACACACACACACACACACACACACACACACACACACACGCACGCGCGACGTATCACGGCCTGTGATCAGATTCACAACACAAACATGAGACTTGACATTGTAATGTTACGCCAACAACATACAAGAAGAAAGAGGGGAAACTCACCACTTCTGGACAGCAGCTCTCCCAGCAGATTGCAGATGTTGGCCTCCTCTCTGATGTTGTTGCCGCTCTGAGCTTTGTTCTTCGCTCTCTGGAGTTCTGTTTTGTATGCGGCGGTGTTGTAACCAGAAAACGATCACATGACAGTATAGGGGGAACCGTCCAAATGAGTATACTGACAAAAACACAGTGATCATACGTTTATACTTACGTTTTATTTCCCTTGAACAGCTCATTTTCAAGCCGATCGCGGACTGTGAGAGGAGTTACGACGCGGCGCGCTTCCTCGGACAACTTCACACACACAACTGTGGGCTGACTTTAGCTAGTAGAGGTACAGTTTGAAAAGAAAACCGTCTTTTAAACTTACAGCTACAAATGTATTACTTAGGATCCATCCTATATTAGCATATTTATTTCCGATCGTATCCAATAGCTCTAGTCAACAGCGACGGCTGTCTCTCTTCCGTCCACACCGTCAAAGCCCCGCCAGGACAACGTCGACCAATGGCTGTCAGCGAGGCCTGTGATTGGCTGGCCGGAGTGACGCGCATTGCCGTAGTACGGAATTTCTTGATATATATATATATATACCGACAAATAACATAATTTTCGGGGTAGTGGCGGAACAATCGGTCTCTATGCCTCCTGTTTTGCGTGCTGTTTAAGGTCATGCTGTGTGTCATGTATTGATGAGGATGAAAACCTCAACGGAAGAGAAACCTCTGAACATCTGAAGCCACGGGGCTGTTTCTCGCTGTCTTGCAGGTAGGCCTTCGTGTCCTTTTATTATGAGGGTGTTATAGCCTGTTGAGTGGTCCCTAGTACGATGGCTTAATTAGGACCACCGCGAGGCCATTCTTTGAACTCGTTTATCTCTTTGATTAATAATTAATACTAGCAATTTTATGTTTGTTTGGCCTTGTGGGTATGATAGAATGATATTCAGCCGCCTGTTTTAATGGCATGACTATTGCACTCCCGGGAGGCAAAGCGTCAAGACTTTTTATTTAATTGACTTCCATGAAGGACCTTACCAAAATGTGTGATAATCCTTCTGTTCACTGGAGGCCACAGAGCATATTGACACCCGTGACTATGACCTGATATGTAGCCTACGTACATCAGCAAAAAAAAAAAAAACTACGATGTCCTCATGTGGCCAAGAAAATTTAAAAATTGATGTGCGTGATGTGTGTGTGTGTGCGAAGCGTGTGTGTGTGTGTGTGTGTGTGTGCGTGTGTGCGTGTGTGCACGTGCGTGCGTGCGTGTGCGCGTGTGCGTGTGTGTGTGTACGCCTGTGTATAAAGCTGATGTATAATGCATTTTCAGAACACTGTCTGAGCACTCACTTCTCGTGAGACCAGAAGTGAGAGACAAGTAGGAATAAGACGTGGACGTCATTTTCCACGGTCATTTAGTCTTCTAAACCATTGACCTCATATACACACGAGCACGCGCCATCATTATGAGGATTGGTGCTTCTGGGCGGGAAGAGTAGAGTAGAGCACATCACAGCGAGAGCAGGATACACAGCAACACACATCAGAGAGAGAGGGAGGGAGAGAGAGAGAGAGACAGAGAGAGAGAGAGAGAGAGAGAGAGAGAGGCACACACACATCCGCCCGAGGGATCAAATCTGCACCATCTGACACTGAAGGATTTATGGGTTTAGTCAAAATTGCTTTTCCCCACTGAGGAGATTAAGCACCGTGGGACGATTCCTCAGTCAGCCCGAGGACCAGCTCTGTGTGGCCGCCTCTCGCTTTGGGTTTCCTCCGCCCCCCCCCTACTCTGTCTTCATCGGTCCCAATTTTCTTCCTCCGTCTCCCCATCTCCTGGACTCCCTGCCCTGATGTGGACGAGGAGCATGCCTGAGCGTCGCAGCGTCCTCCCCGCCGGCGCCAGCAGCAGAATCTGACAGAGCGGGCGTGAGTGGCGGCGGGCAGCGCGGCCGTCGGGGGGCTCCGTCATGAGGGTGGATGCTGAGCTCGTGCTGCTCTGCTGTGTTTGGCTGACGGGGGCGGTGGCGGGGAAATCCTCGGCTCAGCAGCGGGGTCATAAGCTTGAGACCTACAAGCAGAGCAGGTAAAGCGGTGTCCGAAAGGAGGGGGGGGGGAGGGGAGGGGGCTGGGGGCGAGAATCTGCGTGATGCGTGTGGGTCATGTCTGTGTGTCGTCTCACTCACTCACCATCGCCTGAGGATCACCGTGGTAAAGTAAGACAGGAGTTGGGGAGTGTAGGATCTTCACTGCTGCATTTTGTGTTTTGTCATGTATGCTGCACTATGCTACTCTCTCACACACACACACACACACACACACCCCTCCTGCAGTCAGACTTACACAGAGATCAGACTGAGAGGAGAAAGGGGAGACCCAAAATCCCTGAACTATGCACTGAATCTCGTGTGTCTTTGGCTTTGTTTGTTGCTCCTTTAGCCAATTGGAAGCACCCAGATGTTTTGCTGTGATCACTGTTATTGGTGCTGAATATCTGGGTTAAGTGCTGCTTGTCTACACTTTATTGAATGGAACATTTTGTCAGCCCCCCCCGCCCTGCACGCAGTCAGGGAGCAACGGTTGCATGTCCAATTCTGCGCAAATTAATTAAGTTGACTTGTTCAGAACAGAGGCAGTCAGACAGAACAGGCATGGTGGCGCATCTAATGTTGTCACCCCACACCAGCTCTGTTTTGTCGCATTGTATATGTTGAGCCTGTTACACATGGGTAGGCTACAGTTTGGAATATGACATTTATTTAAAGGGAAAACGCAGAACACATTTTCTTTTTCAGTTAGAATAATATTTTGACGCTTTTAAACCTGGCGGATGCACTTGCATCTAGATAGCCTCTTTGTCAAAATTCATCTTATCATCTTCTTCATCTTATCTTATCTTATCTCATCTTATCTTTATCTTATATATTCATGATTACGTTTTTTTCAAATGAGTAAAATCAGTTACATTTATATCACAAATGACTTGGTTCACTCATTCATTACACAGGTGGCTTCATTTGCCTGCTACAGATTCTAGTGATCACAAAGTCGATCCCTATCCAGATCACTGTAGCCTCTACAGGCGGAGACCCCTTGGGGCTGAAACACTGTGGCCACTGACACACACTGGCTTCTATGTTGTTGGTGTGCCTCAAGTCTCTGGGTATGCACTAATCCCTGTGAAGGATACGCTTTGCTCATGCAAAGTGCCACACTGTGTTCCCCTCACTTTGTGATCAGCTTTGTGAGTGATTTGCAGTTGGTTAAAGTATTCCACAAACCCTTTTAGAACATAATCCACCCACACCAACCATCCCTGCCACGGCTCCTTAGATACACTATCACTTTCATGCTAACTGCTGCTATTTATAGATAAGAGCCAATTTCAGTGATCCTCTTCACTTTAAGGAACTTTGCGTCTCTCTGATCAGAGATAAATTGTTGTGACGGCTTGCTGATTATAAAGACAAGCAACACTCTCATGGCAGACAGTAAATTGGATTAATATTCGTCTGCACAGGAACCATGTAAGCTAAGGATTGGTGTTTACATCAGATGTCAGGATGAAGCTGCTCCTTTCATTTGTTGACTCCTCCATGAAATTGCATTCACTCAGATAATTCATTCTGGGCTGGAGGTTGTTATGTCTTTCACTTTAGCTCTGAATCATAAATAATAGTAGAAAATAGATGGAAGGATAGACAATATTGTTGATATTGAAGATACATTGTCCATTTTAACATAATGCAGAAACATGTTCCTTCGTTGAAGCATTGCTTAAATACATTTGAGTTGGAAGCTATTGCTTCAAAAACATTGCTGGGTTTTGCTGAAGTTGTTGATATAATATTCATTAAGAAAACATACACCCAAATGTGCACTTAGCCGGTGGCTTCTAATTTACTCACTCTTCACTCTTGTCTCACTGCCCACCTCTTCATCTTCCTCAGCCTTTTAGAGGAGTGTCCTCTTGTTACTGTGAGCACCACTCTTGCCATTGGCAGGGATTTGTGAGGAACTGCTCTGTTTTAGCTTATTTCAATCCTTTCCTTGGCACCAGTCAGCCTGGAGAAGGCAAAGTCTATACGAAGAAAAAAAGCCCAAGCTTATTTACTTGCTTTTTTTTTTAAATGATGGTAAGAGTCTGGTTCTTTTTAGTTTTAATTATGGGTTGAGACAAGCCTTTAGGCTCTGAAAATGCAGGATTGGAGCGTGACAAGTCACAGTCGGCTAACAGGATGAGTGTTGAGCACAGCACATTGCAGCCTCCCCTCGTGACTTTTAGACTCCAGCCTCCGACACCTCGATGCAGGACACTCACATGTGCGATGCGAGTGACGAGCGACAGGCAACTCAGCCTCCGTGCACGTGATCACCTGAGGTGTGCCCTGGATCCTAAAACCATTTCACCGCCCGGTGTGCATTGACTCATATTGACTCTGAAAGTCTAGACCACACGACCCGCACAGCGGTGTGAGTCCCGTCCTCTGACCCCGGACCAACTGGAAGACCAAAGGTGCAGCAGCATCAAAGGGAGGGCCAGCCAGCCAGTCTGATGGTGTAGGCAGCCAGCAAGAGAGAGAGAGATGGGGGGGGGGGATTGGAGAAGCACTTCTGCCAAGAGGATTATCAAACCAGCTGCTGGATGGACATGCATGACTAGCACCCATCAGCACCGCCAATGTTAACACTCCCCTCGGTTTTGTTCATTTATTTCATCCAACAAACAGGGATTTGTTCTGGGTGGTGTACTCTCTGTTCTTGTGCCATTTTGGATGGATGGATAAATCTTTGTTTTTGTGTAAACTTTAATACACCATGCACCATTCTTCTCTGGCCCAGGATCTCTCTCCAGCTCTCTCTCTCTCTCTTTCTATCTATCTCTCGCTCTCTCTAGATGTTCACCTCTGGTCTCTCTGGCACACGGAAGGCACACACAGTCTGTAGCACCGTGTCCACTCTGTACTCGATCGGGGAAAGCGGGTTCCCCTGCTTTTCAAAAATTAGAAAATGCTGCAGCGGACAGATGTGTGTCCGATGAGAACCTTGACCTCTGTGATAGAAGACAGCTTGCTCACTCACAGCTAGATTGGATGCGCCGAGGGATCTGGCCCCGGTGCCCTTTTGGCGCTGCCCTACCGACCCGACACAATTAGGACATGAGAGGGAGGCAGGAGAGCAGAGCGGCATGCTACAAGTGAAACAAAACAACCTCACGTTCTGCTGTCTGGCTTTACTGCGTGTGGTGGCTGTCACAATCGGGCTACCGGTGTTCGTCATGAAAAGGCCTTTCTTGATGTTGTGTGTGTGTGTTGCAACGTGTTCATTTGCTCCGTGTTTTAATAGTTTGCGTCACGCGTTGCGACGGCGTGTCCCACGCTAGCCGCGGCGCTGCTTGGTTCTCCGTGAAGCTGTCGTCTTGTGTTCCAATCGACAGGTCAAGAAGAGAAACATCCAGGACGGATGGCGCCGAAGGTCCCAAGTCTGGAAGGTCACGCCTCACAATGCTAACACTAACAACAACACTAACATATGTAACGCTGTGTGTGTACACAGGGCTTTGACGTGGAATGTGTGGGGTCACGTTTCATGAAGGGTAACACCTTTCTTTCTGTTACAGTCCAATGTTTAGACGAAGCCCAGACATGACCAAATCTCCAATGACCAAATCGGAGCAGCTGCTAAGAATAGATGACCATGACTTTACGATGAGACCAGCATTCGGAGGTTTGAATATTCATATTTTCTAAATGTGAATGCTTGAATATTTTGAAAAACAGCGATGCGATGAGACGCCGCGCCAGGCAGATGTACGTACCGGGCATCCATCACGGCAACGTTAAACAGAGGGACTGACTGTGTAGATGATGATCACGGAGAAACTTGATGAGATCAGCCCCTGCGATGGTACCAACGAAGCTGCATAATCTGAAGCTCTCCAGGAGTCCGGCATGACACCGGGCCGGCCAGCCGCCCGCGAAGGTCACTCTGAGTTCTGTCTGTGAAAGCCTCAGCCACAGGGGTATTCTTCATGTCAACAGAGTGTAATTACTGCGCTTGGTTCAGTCTTTACATGAGAGGGATTTTGTTGACCGCCGGATTATGTCTAGATAAAGAGAGAGAGAGAGAGAGAGAGAGAGAGAGAGAGAGAGAGTGATGAACGAGAGGGGGGGTGATGATTTTTTTCTATACTTTATACAGATAGTGGCGAGGAGATTTCAATGGTTGTGTGCTACAGCAAACTAGAGCATGCCCTATGAGGGCTATAGTCCTATCGTGAAAACCATCATGAACAGACTATTGTGTCCACGGCTTTAATGTACGATACGTTTACGTTGTGTGTCAGTGTTGGAGCTCAAAGTTAAGGCAGAAAGGAGAGCAGGATCATTTCCACAGCAGCATCAACTTTGATCTATTGTGACCTAATTGTATGATTGCAGGATGATGCTTAGCACCAGGTCTGAAATAGGTCAGAAGCAGAGTCCCTGCCAGACAGCCAGCCTTGACAGCCAAACAAGCAGCATGACACAATGTTTTCAAAAACCGTAAGCACATGAAAAAAAAAAAAAAAAAAAGGACACAGATTGAGTCGTGCTTGCTTTGCTAAAAAAAAAGTATTCGTATCCCTTTGCAAAAAAAAAAAAAATTGCTCAGAGTGCTGGGTGGATGTGGCGGCCTAGCAGGTAGAACCAGGTCATCAGACAAATGGCGGCTTGTGGCTGGTTAAATCCCTTAGCTTCTTTAAAACGGGATGGCTGTCGCTTTGGCGGCGAGAGGTGTCTCATGGTTGTCACTGTTGATGATAGCGCGTGGCTGTGTGATGCTTTGAGGTGACGTCAGCCACAGAAATGCAGATTTGCCATTGAATTCCAGGGCCTCCAATCCCAGTGGGAGTAGATGTTCAGGTGGAAAGCCTTGACACCATCTCGGAGGTGGATATGGTAAGTGAGCAGCACGTCCTCACTTGACACTACTGCAAAAATATGCCCCATTCCGTTGAGGGCGCTACACGCAACAAGCACCACTGTGGAGGAAATGACAAAGGTCTGATTGAAAAATGCACTGAGTGTGTGATTTCTAAATATGGGACTCAAAATGGATCCACTAAATCCTGATCACATTTAAACCTTTGCCTTTTGGCGTTACCTCATTGTACCTCTACTGACGTGGCATGAAAGTGGCAGTAGCTCAGTGGGTAGAGTGGGTGGACAGAGCGGGTCGTCCACTTACCGTAGGGTCGGCGGTTCGATCCCCTTGATCCCCTCCTCCTCCAACTGTCCACATGTCGAACCCCACAAATGTGCTGATTGTAAGTCGCTTTGGACAAAAGCCCCTTTACCTTCTATGAAACGTCTTCTGAACAACCACACTCTCAAACCCGGTCTCCAACCCTCCACCGAACCCGTACCCGTACCCGCCCCCCTCCAGGACTTCACCATGACCCTCTACCTGCGTCACTACTGGAAGGACGAGCGCCTGGCGTTCCCCAGCACCAACAACCAGAGCATGACCTTCGACAGCCGCCTGGTGAAGAAGATCTGGGTCCCGGACATGTTCTTCGTGCACTCCAAGAGGTCCTTCATCCACGACACCACCACGGAGAACGTCATGCTCAGGGTGTACCCCGACGGGAACGTGCTCTACAGCCTCCGGTAGGGAGAGCCGCCGCCTCTCTCTGGCTTCAGAACAATCTGGAACAACTTATTTTAGATGAATTGTGGTGCAGTGAGTTAGTGAGTAGAACGAGTAGAAGAACTTTTGGAATTGCTTTTGGAAATGGAAATGCCTGTCGTGCAAAATAGCTTACTATTGCATATGGTATATAGTTGTAAAACAACAAAGGCATTCACTTACTTATTATAAATAACAATAAATATATTTAAATATATGAGAGTATATTTCTTACAAAAGCTGAATATAAAGCAGCTGGCAAGTTGTGCGTGGCTATTCACATGCTGAGCTAACAGAATACTAAACCGCCTGACAGATGATAATAAACGACAGATGGAAATTTCGCCATTGTTGTTGTCAGCAGGAAACACCGAAAGTTTAACACGTTTTTATCTCCGTCCAGAGTTCTTTGAACACATTTGAAATGTGCCATGTGGAAATCCACCCTAATGCGAGTCAGCAGAGCCACAAAAACACATTTGACCTGTATTACAGATGTTTGGGAGCTTATAGAATGGCTGCGCACACGCATGTAAACAGTGTGCGCACACTAGACGTCCCCGTAGACAGACAGACAGACAGACAGACAGAAATACTCTAATGATCCCTGAGGGAAATGGCATCACTGCATAGCCCCCCGCCATCATGCCATAATACCCATGACCCTCTACAAAACAGACTTACACAATGGCCTAGATGTTGTCTAATGGCCTCCGGGTCATTGGTCAGGCATGATACCTATGACTTAATAAGGTGGTACAACCACGTGCTGTAACTCTGCTGTGGGTCGTGGTGGTGGTTCTCTCCTCGCACAGAGTCACCGTCACAGCCATGTGCAACATGGACCTGAGCCGCTTCCCCCTAGACACCCAGACCTGCTCGCTGGAGATAGAGAGCTGTGAGTACCCTCGCCATGAGCTCAACTTCAGCCACATTCCTACTCAGTATTTCTTATCAAGTACTGTTCAAGTATTTAGTGTGTAAAGAAAGAAGAATAAAAGAGAGAGGCCTTCGTCCTCAATGGCCGCTACCCATGGCTGGTTTTTGTGGACTTCTGATGAGCCCTCTGGTGTTTGCATGTATAAATGATGGCGCCGCATCCTGAATATTTCTCTTTCAGACGCCTACACGGACGACGACCTGATGCTCTACTGGAAGAAGGGAAACGAGTCCCTGGACACGGACGAGCGGATCTCTCTCTCCCAGTTCCTCATCCAGAAGTTTCACACCACCACCAAGCTGGCGTTCTACAGCAGCACAGGTAAGACGTGCACTCACACACCCTCACACACACGTTCACACGTCCCAAGGTTGGGTTCGGAGAGACCTTGTGTTTCGGTGAAATGAAAAGAAAGTTACTTTTCTGTTTTCAGATTCTTGAGAGAATAGTCAACCCTGGGCACTAGGTTCAGTATCCCCATCCTTTGATGGAAAAATATGGTTTGTAGAATTGCCTGTCAGAAATGCAGCCCACTGACATCAATCGCACAGCTCACCTTGAAAGAAAAGATTTATGTTTAAACAATAAAGCAATGGAGGAAACACATTAAATAATAAAGTGTCTCAGAACTTCTTTACATCAATATGGGCGATGATGGCGAGGATAATGATGATGATAATGATGATGAAGATGGTGATGATCATTAAGCCGGTGATGATAAGTAAGAAGATGATTATGATGATGATGATGAGGATGACGACCTTGTATAAATGTATAAAACAGCCTGGGGGCCCAGCCCACTAGCGCAGTGACCTTGTGTAGACCCGGGTTCGGTTCCATCGTTCCGTCTCTGTTTAAACCAAGTTTCCTACCCTGCTTCACTGCCACTGCCCATTCAAATACTGTGTATAAAATACATTTTGTTACAGGAATATTATATTAAAAAAACACAGTCAGGGTGGCCGGTGTCATGTATCTTCACTGTACGTCGTGTTTGGGGGGAAAAGCGTCCTGCTGAATGACATTGTAAATGTTACTGTCATGTTACCGTGATGTTAATGTGATGTTGTGTCCCCCTCCCCCAGGCTGGTACAACCGGCTGTACATCCACTTCACCCTGCGGCGCCACATCTTCTTCTTCCTGCTGCAGACCTACTTCCCCGCCACCCTGATGGTCATGCTGTCCTGGGTGTCCTTCTGGATCGACCGCAGGGCCGTCCCTGCCCGGGTCCCATTAGGTATGGTGGTGTCTGCCCCCGCCTCCACCTCCACCTCTGCCTCCACCTCCACCCCGCCTCCACCTCCACCTTCCTGGCTAGAGTCTCTTGACTCAAATTGGAACCAACTCGAAGCTCAATTTACTTGTCCTATTAAAGGGCAACTAGGTCTAAATGACCCTGTAGCCCGCGGACAGGACCTGTCCTCCACCCAGACGTATGATGGATAGAATATCTTGGTACCTGAGGCGCTTTGGGCCATTCTGTCTCCCTAGGAGATATCCCACCGTCTCTCATCTTCATCTCACTGATGACAAATCAATAACTTAGGAACTGGCAACTACCAACACAAAAAATGGGGCGAAAAAGTTTGAGTTCACTTATCCTCTACTTGCAAACCAAGCTATGGTCAGTGTTAGCCTGCTCATCCGAAACCCTAGAAACACTGATATGGATGTATAGATAGATCCTGTGTCTCTTCATCCTCAGGCATCACCACGGTGCTGACCATGTCCACCATCATCACGGGCGTCAACGCCTCCATGCCGCGGGTGTCCTACATCAAGGCGGTGGACATCTACCTCTGGGTCAGCTTCGTCTTCGTCTTCCTGTCGGTGATCGAGTACGCGGCGGTCAACTACCTCTCCACGGTCCAGGAGAGGAAAGAAAGGAAACTGAGGGAGAGGGTAAGTGCCGAGCGGGCTTTTTATGTCATGTGTGGATGTGTGGAACGCAGTTGACTCCGATGTCCCACGCCATGTGTCCTGTTTCCTCTGCTCCCCTGGACATATTTCATTTTAACAATTGATGTTGTACAGTTGATGATGTTTGTTTTCTTGAGACTCCAGGGATCAGAAGAAAATTTGTACTTGTGCAAGTAAAGCTGTTGTGAGGTCCCATCGCAGCATCTATAAATGGGGTTTACACTCTGCACTGTAGACAGCTGGGGGCTCGATAAGCCACGTTAACTTTTCCTTTGACGGGTAGCCAGGAGTTTTGCAGATGTTTGTTGTGTAGCGCGATAACAAGCCCTGCACCGATGCCAATCACTGCTTGCCAAATGGTGTGTCGTTCAAAGGTTTGTCAGACACAATTGCACAGCCTTCAGCCGTGCTGCAATGTGTACTCTGGTGAGAAGGTGCTGACTCCTGGTTAGTGGCCACGTTTTCTGACGGGTCCTGAGATGATGACAGGACGGTAAACCCACCATCTTGTAGGTTGTCCAATTCTGTGGAGTGTTCATCGCTGCAGAATGTTCAAATCATTTGCCAAGTCTGTAGCATGCATCTTCATGGGACATTATGACAGTGTTTGTATTTCCTCGCCCTAGTGTCAGGTGAATGCTCCCGGCATTCATTCACTTGCAGATGTTTCACTGCTCATGAGATGTTGCATTTCACTCAAATGACTTCTTTCACATGGAAGCACCACATATGGCTCCTCCATGTTTGCATCGTTTTAATTTAATACGTGTTTGGAAATCATTAGGTTACATAATATCGGCACTTTTGGAAAGCAGGCCTACTTTTGAGGCATTGTGTGGTGTTTCAGTTCCAAAACAAAAAGGTTTTGTGTGGAACATGAGATCAGGTTCATAACTAAAATGAATACAGCAGCATTTGTGATTAACTTTTGAAATGTGCCTCTGGCTTCCGTGCTCACATAACATAACGTCTGCACATGCATCATCGCAACTGTTGCTGTCATCCACCAAATATTGTGGCATATGTTCCAGCAAATCTGGTTACATACATCCTTAGGGAACATTTATGACTCGGGAATAAAAAAAAATCCCTAGTCCACCATGAATCATCCGTGGCACTCAAACGCTAACTGGGCAAACTTTCAACAAATACGCAAATCCAATTAGCAACTGCTAAAATTAAACAATTCTAATGTGCCATTAGCAACGCTAGACTTAATTTGTTAATGATCAAAGTGTGTGTGTGTGTGTGTGTGACTTTGGTAATGGCTGCCCCCCCCCCAGCTGCCGTGCACCTGTGAGATCGGCCAGCCAGACGACATGGCGGTGGACCCCCAGATCTCCGGCTACGGCGCCATGGACGTCAACATGACGGGGAACTACGGCATGCCAGAGAACGGCGGGCGTCCGGAGCGGATCCTGGCCCAGGTGGCGCTGAACAACCCGCAGATGGCCAGCCACGCCAAGCCCCTCCGGGCCAACGTCAACATCTGGATCGACACGCACGCCATCGACAAGTACTCGCGGGTCTTTTTCCCCGGCGCGTACGTGCTCTTCAACATCATCTACTGGTCCATCTACTCGTAACCGCGGACACCCGGATCCTCTGTGTGTGTGTGTGCATGTGCGAGTGCGTGTGTGAGATGTGGTATCTTGGACTACGCTGCACGATGCTAGTTTGACTTGTCTGAGTGGGTCTATATGCAGTATGCAGGGAGCCAGGGAAGAAGCACACCCATTAGTCTGTGGGTGATGGCTGGGTATTGTTGAGTCACACTTCATCATTATGAATGTGAAGGCTAAATTGAAGGGGTGCTGCTGGACTAACATTCCACTTTCAACCAATCAATGACGAAAATAGGTCTCTATGGGCTTTGCTGCCATGTCTTTAATCATAGTGCTGCATATGTGTGTTGGAACACTTTATTGAACAGCTTGTTGTTTTGCACACCAGCTTGTTTGAGAGCATCTTGCACTGCACTCCCTTCAATTAAAACAAGATAGGATCTCAAACTTATGTAAAATATTCACATCATATTTGGTCTGATTTATTAAATTTTCAATATCAATTGACACACTGCTACAGCCAATGGGACACAGAAGGACAACTGCCCTTGGGAACCAGGCACTGAAAAAGGATCCTTTTTTTTGTTTGCTTGAACTTTGTGTGTGTGCGTGTTGAAGAACCCCAATTGAGCCACCGTATTTCAGATACAATACATATTGTGCTATTGGAGGAATACATTCAGGCTTGGATTGTTGACACAAATATGGACACCTGAATTCTCTGGAACTTGAGCCAGTGATTGTTCAGTGGATGATTTGGAGGAGTGATTTTCAGGACGTACAGCAGAGGGCATACTGGTCAACCAGAAGGACATTTATGATGAGAAATAATGCATTGATACAACAGCTTGGTATGTAGTCCTAGTGAAATGCCAATTTAAGAATATATGTATCCCATGATTTCTTCATCAGATTAAGTAATATTTTTAACATATTTCTATTTTGTTTTAAAGTACTGTAGTTAAATTATGTGGATGTTCTGATTTTCTGTCAATGTATACATGCTTTTCTACAACTGAAGCTGTCATGGTTAAGGTGAGGCGGAGATTTGTTGTAAAGTTAAGCTGATTGAGCAGACCTTATATGATTATTAAAAGGCGTTTAACTGCATGCTCTGGTTAAATGCCTAGAAACTAGGCCCATTACATCTGGTCATTGCCAACATGCCACGTGAACAACCAATGTATTAAATCACTCAACTTAACTCAGTTGCATGTGCAATGGCTGCAATGATTTTCAAAACATATGATGTTTCAGAAGGCAAGATTTGGTGCATCAGAAAATATACTTACATTTGTAACTTAAAGTATTACTGTTAAGCTTTCCACTACTTCTTCAGACAGATCTACGACATTTACATTTCAGTGTGTGTGTGTGTGTGTGTGTGTGTGTGTGGGGGGGGGTGACCACAATAATCCCTCACATTCATCCCCACGTTGGGTATTCGTCCCAGACATGAACTGTACAGTGTCGTAGCCTAAAGTCACGCCTCCTGCTTGAGTTTCTCGCGGGCGAAGTCGCGGCGTACTTGGAGCAGCAGATTAGGACAGCAGAGCACGTCGGCAGCTGTCATGGCCAGGGCTTTGGCGGTCCTCAGGGCGTACAACTGAGCCCTCTCAGCCCCTGGAGCCCCACAGCCACGACCAGAGATGAACAACACGTAAACAAACAAACAAACAGACAAACAAAACATAGTTAGGGAGATAAATCATCAGAACTGAAGAAGAAGAAAAAGAAGAATGTGATCCCGTGAGGGAAATTTGGTCTCTGCATTTAACCCAATCGTGATTTAGTGAAATACACAGCACACAGTGATGGTGAGGCACAAAGTGAGGTGAAGCACACACTAAACCCGATGCAGTGAGCTGCCTGCAACAGCGGCGCTCGGGGAGCAGTGAGGGGTTAGGTGCCTTGCTCAAGGGCACTTCAGCCGTTCGTACTGATCCGGGTTCGAACCGGCGACCCTCCGGTTACAAGTCCGAAGCCCTAACCAGTGGGCCGCGGCTGAAAGGGGAACTACAGAAACACATCATCCTGGTGAGAACCCTGAGGTTCTGGTGCAGAACCAGGGGCCTTGGGTTCACCCGCGGTGCCCCGGTACCTGCTGCTGCAGTGTACTCCTCAGAGTGGTTGACGGCCTCAGAGCCGATGTAGAAGAAGGGGTGGATGCCCGGGACCACGAAGGACACGTTGCCAAAGTCTGTGGAGCCTGTGAGGTGAAGCACGTGTACAGGACGTCAACCCCCACGTGTCCCTGAATGCTCCGGCCCAGACTATTGTAGATCACAAACTATTTCAGTTCAAAAGCATATTAGCATATTACCTGACTTTTTTTAATACCGTATCACTGCTTCTCGGTAGAGTTCAGAATTCATTGCATGTCCGGAAACAATAATTGAACAATGTAGTTATTCATGTTATTCATGTTATTGTGGGCTCACTCACTCCGTTCACCCACCATGGAAGGCTGGGGGCTCCGTGGGCAGCGGGACCCCCAGAGCCTGGCTGTTCTCTGTGTACAGCTGTATCAGCGTGTCGTTGGGGAGAATGTTAGAGAACGGCGGCGTGGGGTAGCTTATGTCCACCTGAAACCAACCCAGAACCCACTCATCAGTGAGGGCAGACCGGCAGATACACACATTTGCATCCAGATCATGTTTTGCTGGGTTTTACTTTTATTACCATCATTTGGCTTCTACCCACTGAATATGGAACAGGTGTCCACGGGTCGAAGAAGAAAAAAAAGATACAAAATAATAGCCCTATTTTGGGGCATACACACTTTACAGCCTGTAGCAACAGCAGCCGCCCTGAAGCAAGCCTCGGCCTTGTGTTGGAGGACAGATAGGTCCTTCATTAGTGGGGTGCGCAGGTAGAACTCCATCTCCGCGTAGGCCGGGATGATGTTGGGCTTCACCCCGCCATCTTTAATGATGCCTGCGATGGACAGACAGGCAAGGGGGGGGTTTTTTATTCGGTCGTGTGGCGCCTTAAATCTGAAGACATGTTCAGCGTTGATCGAATAGAGACGGTCCGGTCTCGACTGCTCTCCCTAATCAATGGCTGATGATTGAAAAAAAAAAAAAAAAAAAACCCCTAGTGTGACGACTGCACATCCCGTGTGCACGCGCAACGTGATTCGATTAACCAACGCGGCTCCCTTGAAATCCCAGCCCGAGATTCCGATCCTCTGCTGTCCTCACCGTGAACCCTCCAGTCTGTCTTCAGCTGCTGCCTGAGGACAGACAGGCTGTTGTAGGCCAGCACCGCCGCGTCCAACGCGTTCACTCCCTCCCAGGGGAACGCCGCCGCGTGCGACGCCTTCCCGTAGTACTTGATGACCGCACTGCGACCATGAAAGACAAGACCAGCGAGGGGCCACACGTGAGAAATGTATGCAATGTCACGTGTTCAGCGATATTGGGACATATTGGAGGACTTTTGAGTCGTTTAGCGGGAAATGATGATGTCAAGTGGAGACATGAATAATACAGGATAGATACAATATATATATAACTTCATCTCCTTGTAGGCCAGGATGATGTTGGGCTATATATATATATCACATTATGACCTTACACTGTGAGTGCTGCGCAACTTAGAAATGCAGCGTCCTGTTGCGCTGGATGGGCCATGAACACAAGGTGGAGGTCTTGGAAGGCACCCGCCCTGATGAGGTCGATCTTTCCTCCCCCGTCCTCCTCTGCAGGTGTTCCCAGAACCGTGATCTAAGATCAATAGTAATGTACTATGTGTATAGCTACTATTTCAAAATGCATGACTGACGATGGGTTGGCTTCAGCAACTTTTAGATGCATTTCATGAGCAGAGCAGAGCACTTTGCGAAAGGATGACTGTACAGGTACGCTCTGGACATAACATAGGGCTCAAAGCCAGAACCTTTTCAGCTGTGACTCAAACACACGTCTTGAGACCAAATCGTTTACGTTGGATAAAGTGATTAACTCGTTTTTGACATGCACTAGCATCATTACCTTGACGGGAACAGGTAGGTCGGGTTCGTTTTGCAACGCGCCTTTCAGACCAAGCGCGGCCGCAGCGCCCACCTCGGCTATGAGGTTGTGCCCACAGGCGTGACCGATGCCCGGCAACGCGTCATACTCGCACAGGAAGCCGATGCTCAACACAGTGTCGCCTTCACGTCCACCATGCGTGCCCCATGACGCTTTAAACGCGGTGGGCAGGTGGAAGTGTTCCTCAACGTGCCATGATGGTGATGACGCCGCGTCGTCTTCAGAGAAAAAGCGCACAAGCCTGTCGTGCGCTTTTACTTCGTTATACGCGAGCTCCGGAGAGCTCCAAATATCCCTGCTTAATTCAAACAATTTGCCATGCTGCGTATCAATGCAGTTTTGGACACGATCCTTAATCTTCTTGGATTTCTCCATGGTCTGGATATAGGTCAACTGCGTGTACTTCGACCCCACACTTGACAATCCACAATTACGTCAATTAGTTACATTAGTTGAATCATAGGGACAAGGAAGTGAATACGAAGCACAGGAAGTACACACGAAACTGTGTTGGAATCAAATCAGCTGTTAAACAATTGTAAATTGACAGTTAGCTTAGTACTCTAGTTTATACAAACGTATGACACAGCTACAGATCGCCCCCTGCTGTCTGGATGCCCATGTATAAAAATGCATGTTATTTTCTCTTTCTACCACTAGAGTAGTGGTTCCCAACCTGGGTCGGGCCTTGATATGCATATGGGTTCAAAGGAGATTTCAGACATAAACTATATATAGATATTTGATGATCCATTTTGTAAACCTATTTGTGTGTGTGTCTACACGAGTGATGTGATTGCATTTATGGGACATGGATATTACAGACTGATTGTACAGACTGAGACTGATTGAACAACAACAATTTGTGTGGAAGCAGTT
>JAXIVH010000014.1:9281563-9429063 GCA_036785325.1 Urophycis tenuis | reverse complement strand
AGTAAATCTGAAATCTTTGCAGAGGTGAACTGAAGCGTTTTTTTTTTTTTATATCATGGGGATAAACGGGAAAGCCCAGCTTTATGTTTCATTCATGTGTGGTGGCTTTTTAAACCAATAAGGAAGTGATGTCATCTGTACTCAACCATGCCATGCCAAACTGCTGTGGTGCAATCATTACATTGGATAGGATAGCTGGAATATTGCTGGAACTGAATGTGTTTCTATTTGGGAATCAAGGGGATACACGCAGGTCTCTGCAGGGCTAGAGTGGGTACACGTGAGGGATATTATTAAGACACAAGCTGAATGTACTCTCTCTGAATAAAGAGAATACAAGACAAATACAAAGGGACTTTGGTAACCTTTAGTCTGCTGACATTCAGACCTTTCATCTAAGGAAACCTGACACTCAGTGTGTCCTGAGGTTGAATTTCATTTAGAGAGGAAAAAATACATTGGTCAATTAAAAAAATTGTACAATTTGGTGAAATAAACAACAACAATATTGCACACATCTGTTGATTTTCCCTTTGTTTTCTGTGTTGAGTTAATGTGTGTCATCTTTCTAATTTGCATATGATGCTCATTTGTGGACTAGAAACACACAGACATAGGGATTGAGTATACTTAATAAACAAGCATTGAGTAGGATTTGCATGGGGATTAGTAGGCCTGACAAATTACAACAATAACATTAATATTCAATTTTCAGAAAGAGGAATCATTATTTACAGTGTAGAATGGGAAATGACTTGCATAAAAAAATACTCTTGATGGATTGGGTGTCTTTTTAGCTTGAACTTTATGGGTTTCATATCTTCTCTATGCAGGTTTTCCCTTATTGTATTCATGTGCATGTGGGGCGACAGCGAGGATGCAGTGGGCTGCTGATGATAAGAGGGTGTAGCCGACTGGAGCACCTCCAACCACGTGACGAGGCGCACAAAGCGATGCTGGTTGCGATACTATATAAACGCTTTCTGAGGAGCGGCGATGCTGTAGCGTCTGCCTTATGTGCACTTGACTTTGTCAAAAGAGACGCACAAAGAAAAAGTTTCAGCCTGCGTACGCTGTCGTGGAATGACTTGGTTGCTCTTGTTGTCGTCTTTTGTTTAATGAATTTTGTATCATGGGCCGAAATTTTCGGGTTGAAACGTCAAAGGTAAGATTACAGCTTTCCATTCACTCTTAATTGTATATATATATATTTTTTTTTTTTACAATGAATACATACATATATATTTATTTTATTCATTGTGGACGGATGGACCTCAAGTCAGGCATAAAAGATTGACATCACACTTGAAGATTGACTTCAAATGAGATGTTGTTGTTGTCGTTGCTCTTGCGCAATGTTCATTCTGCCTCAGTTGACTTTATTTTTTAGCTTCTTTGTGTCCACTTAACGTGTTTAAATGCATAATAAAAAACTATGGGCACAAACGTAATTTAAATAACTCACTTAAGTTTACGTTTGCTCGCTCGTCACCCAAATAATTCAATATTATTCTAAAGCCTAATCCTCAATGACCTCTTTAATTAATAAGAAGCGTTCATGCTGGTCTTGAGCTCTGCTGACCCATATAGCCTACTTAATGTAACCCCCACCCCCAAGGCAGCGATGGTTTGTCATCAACTGTCCACTTTCCCACCATTGTGTCTGGGCTGCATCTGTTGAGGGTCAGCTGGTTGATGGAGCCATTCCTGATATTACCCAGCAAACAATTATTCCATTTTCATATATTATTTTCCTTTACGGGGTTGTATATGTTTATGTACTCATATTTAAACATATCTATACTTTATTTCCCCTTCATAGATACCATTTGTTTGGGCTTAATTTCACCGCTCCAGTGCTGTGACTCATCCATGATGTCAGCTCTGGGGGGCATAGCTGACCACGCCATGATGAGCGCCATGACAACGGGTCTGCCCTACCTGGGCTCCAACGACGCCGTCTACGACGAGCCGTCGGCCTACTCGGGCCTCATGAAGAGCGGCCTCCGGCTGGACAAGCCTCACTTCCCCGGAGTCAAGGGGCTGGCTTACAACAGCAGCAGCAGCCTCTCCACTCCTCCCTACCCGCCGCTCAACCTCTCGGACCTGCTCTTGGCCAACAGGACGTCTGTTAAGAACGCGGCCGGCGAACTGTGCGGGGAGAACTCTGCCGACCACATGGAGTGTTTCATGATCTTGACGCCCAGCCAGCAGCTGGCCATAGCCATCCTGGCGCTCACCCTGGGCAGCTTCACCGTGCTGGAGAACCTGGTGGTGCTGTGCGTCATCCTGCACTCCCAGACGCTGCGCGCCCGCCCCTCCTACCACTTCATCGGCAGCCTGGCCGTGGCCGACCTGATCGGCAGCATCATCTTCGTCTACAGCTTCCTGGACTTCCACATCTTCCACCGGAAGGACACGCCGGACGTCTTCCTCTTCAAGCTGGCCGGGGTGATCGCCTCCTTCACCGCCTCCGTGGGCAGCCTCTTCCTCACCGCCATCGACCGCTACATCTCCATCCACCGGCCCATGGCGTACAAGCGCATCGTGACCAAGACCAAGGCGGTGATGGCCTTCACGGCCATGTGGGCCGCCTCCATCGCCTTCTCCCTGCTGCCGCTGCTGGGCTGGAACTGCAGGAGCCTCAACTCGGTGTGCTCCGGCATCTTCCCGCTCATCGACCGCCGCTACCTGATGTTCTGGATGGGCATGACCAGCGCGCTGGTGCTGTTCATCATCTACGCCTACGTGTTCATCCTGTGGAAGGCCCACCACCACGCGGTGCGCATGGTGGGCCGAAGCTCCCAGAGGAGCGTGATCGTGTACACGGCCGACGGCACCAAGGTGCAGATGGTGCGGCCCGAGCAGGCCCGCATGGACCTGCGGCTGGCCAAGACCCTGGTGCTGATCCTGGTGGTGCTCATCATCTGCTGGGGCCCCGTGCTCGCCATCATGGCGTACGACCTCTTCTGGAAGGTGAGCGATGTGGTGAAGACGGTGTTCGCCTTCTGCAGCATGCTGTGTCTGCTCAACTCCACGGTGAACCCCGTGATCTACGCCATGCGCAGCAAGGACCTGCGGCGGGCCTTCCTGAACCTCTGCAGGGTCTTCCCCTCCGCCCGGTGGTCCCGGCCGCTGGACGACAGCGGTGAGAGCGACGGCTGCTGCGGCGTGCGGGGCTCGGCGGCGGCGGCGGGCCTGGCGGGGCGGGAGGAAGGAAACTGCGGAAAGAGGAGCAGAGCCAAAGTGGCCCAGGTCACCCTGTCCGGGGTGACGGACACGTCCGTGGCGGAGCACGTATGAAGGAAGGGGGTTCCACCATTTTGTCTGCGCCGCCACCCCGGGAGAGATGGACACTGTAGACTGGAGCGTCCACAGTGACAACGCTAATGCATTACTGTGACTGTATGTGCCAAACGGATTCATAGAGACCGTTCAAGAAGCTTTGTCTTATCTAACCCTCACTTTTTATTTTATTTATAGCAATATTTTGACATCATGCCAGGGAAAACTGTGATGTAATGTAACTTAAATCCCAGGTGTCAGTGAAAATGACATTATTTGGGTAATAGAAAGTTGAATAATGAAACATTTGTAACTTTGTGTCTGAAAAAAAGCATTCACATGGATTTGTAAGGACATTAAATTGTTAAGTGCTAATCAGTTGTATTTCACATCCGTATTAGGCAATTGATCTGTGATACTTTCAGAGCATGATTATCAGAACAACTGTATTCATAACCTGGCCGTGGAAGTTCATTTATTTATGTATTATTTATATTGTCCTTTTTTACGACCGTATTCTTGTAAAAAAAATAATAAACGTTGCCTTTTTATCGTGCAATACTTCGTATATTGTGTTTTCTAAACCTCTAGTTCTGACTCACATTCTGTTTCCATATTTTAGTAGCCAAGAAAAACTATTGTTGTTAGACTAGCCTATACTTTGTCTGGTGCTAACAATGTAGCCAGCCAAAAAACACCTTATTGTATTGGAGCAAGCCACCCCTCTTTAGTTTCTATTACTCAGAACAATGCGATTTCGTAGAAATAGTGCTCTTCTATTGAAAATATTCTATTGTTCTTCTATTCAAAAATGTCCCTCGGGATAAATAAAGTATCTATCTATCTGTCTGTCTGTCTGTCTGTCTGTCTATTGCGGGTTTTCAACCTTTTTTTAACCTGACCCCATTTTTTAGGTCTTACATTTTTTCTCTCTCTCTCTCTCACACACACACACACACACACACACACACACACACACACACACACACACACACACACACACACACACACAATAATAATAATAATTACATTAAATTAATAAAAACAAATGGGGTTCAGCATTAAATCACTTCTTTTATTTAAAAAGTCACCCTCAAATCTTTTTCTTGAACTCTGACCCTGAGTCCCCAGGGCCCAGTCCTGTGAGCAAGGGCTGCGCTGTGTGCTCTGTTACCCCAAAAGTTGTTTTTCAGGAACCCCCCAGAACCACATGGGCAACAGGACCTGTTGTTCGTCCCAGTCGTGGGACTATTATCCAGGGAACCACACATCAACCCATTTCAGTCTGCAAGGACCCCATCTGGATGTCGGGTGACCCCCACATTGGGTCAACTGGGCCCTGATTTAAATATGGGCATTTAAATACACTTTAGTAGGTCACTTGGAGGACCTTTTTTCCCACCATGTCCACAATTTGCAGTACACTTTTCAAACAAAACAAACTTACACGCAAGCTAACGTGCATGCAAATACATTATTAAGATCTACAACAATCTAATTCTAACTGAATTATTTCTAATGATGTCAAGACAAAATGAAAGCCTCGTTGACATAGGACTATTGGCAAACAAACAAAAACCCACTGTACACTGCTACCCTCGTGTGGACACGTGAAAAATTGAACAGGCCAGTGCGTGGCACAAAAGGAAATTAATGACATAAATAATATAAAGAATATGTCTCCACTACGATACAGTTATAACTTATGGTGCGGAAAAAGTCGTGTAGTTCAGCACGGAGCCGCATCGACTCATCATTTGTAGTCCACTAGCGTCTCTGACTATAGTTTAACTACAAGACCCACCGTGCAAGTGCGCACTGCGCAGGCTAGCCATGCGCACACATGTCGTCGTCACAACAAGAGAAGCCGAATGCTCAGTTCGAAAACAAGCAGCTAAGTTGCGCTAGCTCGCTATCTACCGCTAGCCACAGCGCTACATTCACGTCAAGGCAGATGACCCATTAACTAATCTAACAACAGCATAACTTTCATTCAAGAACTTTGTCTGTATCGTCGCCCAGCAAGTATATTTGGAGAGCGCTAATTTAATCAAGAAGGTGAGAAAGCTATTTTCAAGTGGAAAGACATAACATATTACTCCATCTACGATACTTTAGCTACCAATAGTTAGCTTTGTTTTCTTTTGGCTCGATTACTTGCTAACCTCCGTAGCGTTTCGCTACGCCAAACGCGCAAAGCTAACTTCTGCCTATCCGTTTTCTTACCGAAATATCGACTTAATTCACATTGAACTTAAAACGTTAAATAACGATAACAACCCCCCTGATCCCTACAAACACAAGCTATCGTGATCGTCCCATTAACTGTCTTTCTCCATCCGGTAGTTTAAACGCCAACACTGAAGTCATGGCGTGTGGAGCCACCCTAAAGAGGAGCATGGATTTTGATCCATTGATGAGCCCTGCGTCTCCCAAAAGGCGAAGGTGCATTCCAGTCTCTCCGTCGCCGTCCTCCTCCCCGTCGCCTAGGAAGTACCTTCGCATGGAACCCTCGCCATTTGACGAATCGTCGTCAAGATTTACTGCAGGTGATGATGATGGATGTCAGCCACCGTCTCTTTCTCCCATATTTACGATGCATCGAACCAGCAACATGAAAGCAAGACCGTGAGAAATCTATTAGGCGTAGTCGACACGCAGAGCTTCAATTAAATCAGTGTGGTTATTTGAGGAATTCACTCTTACTTAATAGGCCTCCTAGAGATGACTTGTGTTTTCCTCACTAACAGCCCTGTTCATCTATCCCATTTATTGCAGAGCAAATATTGCATAATATTAAACAGGAGTACAAACGGATCCAGAAAAGGAAGCATCTGGATTGTTACCAACAGTCGGAAGGCTGCTATTCTCCGGACTCTCCATGTCAATCCTCCCTTATGTCTGCCCAGCCCAGCCTTCTAGGTCTGGATTGTATCACATTCATCAAACACAAAATACAATCCACAGAGGTTGTTGTCTATCAGCACATAATGCAAATTAGTAATAACAAAACATGTTTGCATCCCCAGGGGCATCCTCTGGCAGTGTTTCTCCAACCAGAAGAGAACAGCCTTTATTTACACTCAGACAGGTCGGCATGATCTGCGAGCGCCTACTCAAAGAGAGGGAAGAGAAGGTCAGAGAGGAATATGAGGAGACTATGACCTCAAAATTGGCAGGTGGGTCAGTTTGTAATACACTGCATGTTTGATTTAAGATGCCCTGATTCGCCTTTGATCTTGGTCTATTAAGTGGCACTTAATATTTGAATAACACTGCTGTTTGATTTTTTTAATCTTAGAACAATATGACACCTTTGTGAAGTTCACACATGACCAATTAATGCGACGATTCGGCGAGCAACCAGCCAGCTGTAAGTTTACTACGTCACCCTTGTGTCTCCATGTCCTTAAGCATTAGATTGTGGTTTTAGAAAAGTAACTATAAATGCTAACTGATACCATCAGTGCACAAATACTATCAGTCTTGTTTATACAATATGCTAAAAAGTTGTTGTGCATGTACAAACACAATTTGTGATCCCTCAAGTGGATTGAAACATACCTTACCATGTGACTAATGAGATGATATCCATTGCACAATAAGTTACTCTAAATAATTGAGGACCAAACAAACGGATGCCTTTTTTGTATTGTATTGTCTTGTATTTATCCATGTTAACATGAAACCTTTGTTCATATTTTGCCTTCTCTTCCAGACGTGTCCTGAGTATGGCCGACATATTGTGTTGACAACAATCTCTCGCTGCAAGGAAAGACTGAAGAAAAGAGACCACGAGTGCAGGAAATTCAGTTTAGCTAGTTTAAATAAAAAACCTTTCTTATTGTGCCATAAATCTGTCTTTGGGCAAAGGTTTATATGATGCCGTTGTCAGTGGTTACCACTCTTGTTGTAAGCAACTAGGTGCTTCCTATTGTAAAATGAATGGACCCTATCTCTCTACCAGTGGCCTATGTTTCTCTTGCTGTAAGTGTTTTTAAAATTCTTACTTTTATAAAGATTCTCGGCATTCCGGACTTTAATTGTTCATGGTATTATTTCCCGAAGGTTACATGTATATATGGTGAAGCAGCAAATGGAAGCACCTGAGGGCTTGCAGCTCAATCTTTGCGACAGTGGAAGATGAGAGAACGTGATGTGACAGAGTTTGCCGCCCCTCAGTTCATTGTTTTGTACCTGAGCACAAAATAACTCATTTGACCCTTTACCTCCCCATCACTTTTTGTTTATTTATTTTGACATTTGTTTTACTGGTATTACTTTAAAGCCAATGTACTTAGTGGATAAAAAAATCGAAATAAAATGTTTTAAAGCGTTAAGACTTCAATTATTTTGGAAATATGGAATATATGCAATGAGATTTGTTTATTCTAGTAGTTCTGGTTTAAGAGCAGTTCATTACTAAATCTAGACTTGTCTGAGTAGTTGATCATTTTAATTTGTGACATGTAATTATAAATTGCTGTAACCCAACTAGATAGCTTTATTTGTTTGTCAACTTCTGAAGATTGGCTTGCCCTTTATTCTAAGTGAAACTGATTGTAAAAGGAATAAACTGAAAAATAGATGACTAACGTTGACTTGTAGGTCTTCTCTGCTACATGAACTAAAGTGCTGACCGTTTACTGGTATGCCGCTTGCTGCCATCTTGGCCATCTCAATTGAGAAGAAGATGTATAATCTGGAGATTAACCTAGTTGTAACCTTTAAAATGAAGCATGAGCATCAAGGAATCACAGCAAATTGACAAAACATTTTTTTCACTTTGATTTATTCCACTAAACTTCCACAGAAAAGAACTGGAGGGACCATTAGCAGCCTCCCCAGGTCAGCCGGGCCACATGGTCGGTCTTCTGCTTGGTGGACTTGATGAAACCAAGAAACTCGAGCTCGGACACAGCCTGGATGAATCGAGCACTTCAAAGCCATTTAGGAAAACAAATAGAGCATGTCTGGCCAAGTCACCATGGTAACCAACTAAAACAATGGAGGCACTTGTTTGATGTAGAAATCAATAGTTATCTGCCCCGCTGCACGGGTCTGCCAGAGAACATACAATAATACTACCGTTCTATGTTTTGAACCCAAGTGAAATACAGTTATGATATGTACTTGGTCCACGAACACAGTGCACAGCAGCGTTGGTGCATAAACTGATAGTGAACAGGAAATAAAGATGAAAAGGATACTGCTTGAGCTCGTCCACTTTTCCATAGTCTTCTGAATCAGGATCTTTGCCCTCTGCAGCAGAGGCCACCATTGCATAGGCCTGGAAACAACAACACAATAGATTTCCCCTAATCATGGTTGCTGGGAGAATGCAGGTTTAACATCAGAAAACAAACAACCTTTGACAAAATAGCCATCAGCGGTTTAGAGTCAGAAACCCAATACTGTATTGCCAAGACACGATAAGAAGATAAGTAAGGGGGGTTTATTTGGACATTAAACCGGGAGGAACAATTTCCATGACAAGACAAGTCAACAAACAACGTATTAAACAAATATTTGAACTCCAGGGCTAAACGGCTCGCCATCGATTCCATACGTCCAGGGACGTCTGGCCGCATCAAAGAAGAAAACAGAAGACAGCCATGATCTCCCCGCCTCCCGCCTCCTCCTCACCTCGAGCCAGTCGTACAGATTGATGAGTCTCCCACACTCCAGGTGCAGCTTGTACACAATACAGATGTCAGGCGCAGCGTTAGACACCCCTCCATCCTCCGTCCACAGCTTGTCGTTCTACAACACCAGATCAACAGGTCATCAGATCACATCGCCCCTCAAATGTGGCGCCATTGTGGCATCGACGGGGGGGGGGGGGGGGGTCATTGCCAAGTGGTTTTCTAGACAGATTGGAAAGTACTGGAATACTGAAGCACAGCTTGCTTTCTCAGATGTTATGATGAAACTATAGGTATCTTTGAGCAAGAGGCATAACCCCTGCCAGCCAATTTACAAAATACATACAAAAAAGGGCTCTTACCAAAGGAGTGTCTTCCTAGTGAAAGTTGTACATTCAAGTGCAGTGCATATGAACACCATCTCCACATTGTGTGTGTGTGTGTGTGTGTGTGTGTGTGTGTGTGTGTGTGTGTGTACCTGGAGGTAGTGGTAGGGGCTGCTGAGCGCCGTCTGGATGGAGGTGCGTGGCGTGGCGTTGAGGTGGCGCCGGAGGACGGCCGACGAGCTGTAGTAGCAGACCTCGTGCAGAGGCTGCGTCTCCGGGGGCGACAGGTGGCTCCTGGGGGGGGGGGGGGGGGGGGCACAGGCCACAGGGCTCGTTAGCTGACGAGTGCAGACCGCAGTGCTTCTGGTATTTGTACAATTGTGTTGGTCTATGCTGTACACATATTCATAGTCAGTTTTTTTCCTTATCATTTTGACAATGATACACAGCTACACAGTAAAACAAACAAGACAAAACCAACACACATGAAGGAGAAACTATTCAAAAACATCTACTCACCTACAAAAAAAGAGCCTTAACAATACAATGATATTCCTGTTATTTCACAATGTTTCGCAGACTCGTCACACAAAGTGGATGATCCACACCTCACTACGCCATCGATGAACTCCAGCACTTCATTCCGCAGAATCTCAAACTGGCTCATTTTCTTGGTTCTCCGGGTTTCTTTCATCTCCAGCAGCGTCTGCAAGACAACACGAAAAACTTGTGAGAGGACTATTCGAGAACTCAACATTTCCCAAGTGTGCAGTGGTGATGAGTGAACTGTGAATATAGGAGACATGCCTTCTGCAATTGGAACAGATCTGTTTTCTTCTGAATACTTTTCCCAGGAGAGGTTATGACATCCTCATTGGCAGCCGTTTCGGTCTTTATTTCTGTTAAAACAAACCAAGAATACATCTTCATTGTCAAGTATATTTTTTCATTCAAAGTTAATAATTAATATACATTCAAGAAATATTGAATCCATGCCATGGACTATTGAGGCCATGGCATGACATTAAAAAAACAAAAATCATTGATAGTGACAGGATGTGGATATATATATATATCTTTATGCATTTGAAGTGTACTCAAATGTCTTCAACTTACTAAAATGATCACAACTTACCATGCAAATGCTCAAATTTATCCAGCAGTTGTTGAAGTTGTTCAAGAACGGCCCTCGTCTTTTTTGACTTGCAGGGCTTCAAAATGTCTTCGCTGTGCTTGAGTGCTTTCACCAGCTCCTCTTTAGCAAGCATCCTTGTGAGGACAGACAGACCGCCCAGTGTTTGGGATTATTCATCCAATAGTTCATGAGCACAAGTGGTTCACTGCCAACGTTCTACACGATTTGTGTCATTACTCCACAGTGTTTTGTAATTGCCCATGCAGTGGCAAGCGAAGAATCTAAACCCTCTACTGCCAAAACAACAATAGAATCCAACCATCTTACCATGCACATGGTTAGATCTGCGACATACATGTTGGATATAAGCACTATGGACATGGTTAGATCTGTGACATAAATGTTGGATATAAGCAGCATGGACATGTTCAGATCTGTGACATAAATGTTGGATATAAGCACTATGGACATGGTTAGATCTGTGACATAAATGTTGGATATAAGCACCATGGACATGGCTAGATCTGTGACATAAATGTTGGACATAAGCTGCATTTTTGTATTTTATTTCTATTGTTTTTATTTTTGGTATTTTATTTTATTAAAATTTGTTGTGCTGTATTTATATGTATCCTGGCTGCTACGGCAACCCAATTTCCCTTTGGGGATTAATAAAGTCTTATCTATCTATCTATAAGCTCTGTGTGTCTGGCTCCACTTTCCCCTTTAAATGGCATATTAATCAAACGCTCAATAATTTATCAGTGGTGGTTACAAAGTGCTGGTGTCTCTTGATAAACCCCTGCGGTGAAGGGCTTTGTGTCGGTCAGCATCGGCCTCAGCCTCACCTCAGGAGCTGCATTGCTGATTGGTACTCCTCCTTCTCCCACACGTTCCCCTCCAGGCACATTATATGGAGCTCCCTTATCTGCAAATGAAGCAGACAGAAAAAAATGGATCATCGTAAATAACAACAGCAATGTATTGTCAGATGGACAGAGGTTGGGTGCTCCCCAACAATGCTTGAGGCAGGTCCTTAGTAGGGACAGGGATCAGCAGGATCCACACAACATCACAATACATATTGCAATTCTATATATATATTTAAAAAAGTATATACTGTACACTATATATACAAAATGATATATAGTTTATTTATTTTACTAAGATTTGCAATATTCAGATTTGTTTGTGAATTTCTACATCTTTGAGGATGGTACCATTATTGTGCTTCCACTAAGAATATGTAATGGGTTTGTTTTTTTAGGAAACCTGGCATATAGTGGAAGCAATATGTCAGATTAAATCCACTTTCCCCCCATCACTAGTCCTTAGGAAAGTGTGCTCTTGCCTGCTTGCCGAGGGGGTATTTAGGGAGAGAGTTGGTGAGAGTGTGTAAGCATTTCAGCACGGGGTAGTAGTTCTTGTGATAGAAGTGGAGATCTCTCAGAAGCTTCTTGCAGGTTTCCTTGATGCAAAAAAACAACAACAAAAAAACACTTGAATGCAATCCTTTAGTCCCCCCTGTTCTTGTTTAGAATACCATATGCGCTCAACAATTACTGCCTTTGACAGGGCCAAGTGTACCTTCATGTGCTCATCGTTGGTCAACAGATCCACTTGTTCCTGAGGCTGCTGCTCTTCCACATACCTTGGGTCAAACAAACAAACCAACCATTGTGTGCTGAATATTCTATAGTGGCAACAAACACTACAGCCAATAAATCACAAGCTGTACAGGTATGGTCTGTGGTTACATTTTATTCCTATTGATAGGGTGTTCAAAACAGCAGATGTAGCAAACAGCTGGACAGAAGCAAACCATTGCTTTCATATCCAAACAGATATTCACCTCCAATGGGGGAGGGGTAGAATCTGACGAGCAAGATGGTGTGACACTGAACACAAAAACACCCCCAGTCAACAAAGTTGGGAATTTTTCCACTACTTCCACTAAATTCATTCATATATAAAAAGGGACAGGCTATTTGCATAATAGCCTATATTTATTTGCAAAAATACATGCACATTTATATTCAGATACAAGTGACAGGATAGTGTAGCAGCTGGGAAGAGCGGCTCGCGCCCGAAATGCAGCGGGTTCAACTCCCACTGTCTGCCCACAACCTGTTGGCAGTCCATGAGTAGTATGCCTGACCCCTACTAACCCCCTCCCCTGCTAAAAAAAAAGACCTGAATCTAAATTCCCCTTAAGTGGATCAGGGTGTTTCCTGAATGAATGAATAGTAAATATATACCTCCTGAAGGAGGCCAGCTGCCTGACAGACTCCAGCTCCTGGTGGCTGAGCTGCGTGGCGTTCTCCACCACCTCCTTATTCCCACAGCACAGTATGCTGAGGGGCTGGCTGAGGAAGTGCTCAAAGAGGGCCAGCTGTGGAATGTAATCAGAAACACACACACACACACACACACACACACACACACACACACACACACACACACACACACACACACACACACACACACACACACACACACACACACACACACACACACACACACACACACACACACACACACACACACACACACACACACACACACGTACGTCACAAGTGCAAAAGAGGAGGGGGGAAAAAAAAGGCACACAGAAGAGAGACTCAAAGAGGAGCCCTCGGAGATCTCCTGGTTACCTTCAGGCCCTTGATGAAGTTCCTCACAGAGAAGTCGTGGTAGAGAAAAATGCTGACCAGCACCTGTAGAACTTTTCCATTGGGTTTGAACGGGAAGTGATGGGTCAGGATCAACTGGAAAAACAAAACAAAACAAAGCAGACAGGACACATAATATCCAAATGAGTTACGATGGTCAACTCAAACGACAGTATCAATTCCAATTTTGGAATTGGAATTTTGGAATGATGGTGATGACCTGGCTGATGTTGAGTTCAGACACTGGGCATCTCTTATAAAACATATCTAAAAGATTATAAATATATTTTAACTCATATTTGAGTATCTTTGGGCTTAATGGTCTAACACAAAGGGCAGTTGGTTTTGGGAGATGCGTCTACCTTGTCCATGACCGTGGACAGGTGCTGGGTGCAGGAGAGGGACTGGAAGAGCTCTATGCAGAGGAGGGAGCTCACAGAGTGGGGCAGCACATACTGGATGGTGCTGGGTGACGTAGCGATGCCAAAGACAAACATGAGGGGAAGCTTCTCCACGTACCGACTGCACAAAGCACAATAAAGAGGTACATCAGGCACAGGTACAAGCAAGCGAACGGAAGAATTCAAAGACATTCAGGGAAGCTGCAACCCCAAAGTAGTGGTGACCTGCAGATCAGGATGAAGTCCTGAAGAACTCTTGGGTTGAACGCCTCCAGGTCTTTGAAAACAATGACGATGGGAGGCCGCTGTGGCTGCTCACCTTCACCGGCAGATTTACGCTTCTTACCAGGAGTGTTGGATTTCTACATGAAAAATATGTCATCTACAATAAGCGATTTAAGACCATGCTTGTATTCGTAAGTATGTGTGACTGTCTCTTACATTGGAGGCACCAGAACACACAACACCTAGGGTGACCTACCTTTGTTTGGTCGACATACCACTCACAGAGGGCAGCGAGGGTGCAGCGAGCCCCCTGCTGGTGGGGATGGGTACTGCCCGGCTGCTCGTCTTCATCCTCCTCTTCCACAGCAGAGCCCATGATCCGTTCTAGAACCCTCTGCATGAGATTCTTCAACGCTGAAAACACGCAAGTTTGAAATAATGGTATGGCCATTGCATTGCAATGTATGTGTACTCAGTCAAATACAATAAGAATACAACCTGATTCCTTACCGCCACACTCTTTTGCCTGTAAAACAGCCACATGAGGAGTCACAGACTGCTGAAGTAGTTCATACAAGCTCTGGAAGGTCATTTCGTGATCGGGAACATTTACACCTACAGAGATGAGCCAAGAGGGTAGAAAGCAGGATGAGTGACACCATCTCTATGTTTTGCAGAAATATGATCCTGTGAGTGAGTGACAGTTGTGTTTAATATATATAGAGTACAACCCAAGTATCCCACATGGCATCATTAATGTTATTCATCATGCACTGAATGTAATGGTTTCCTTATAGCCATTACTCTTGTCAAACATCTTCTTTAGACATGGTCACCGTTGGAATGTATTCCAAACAAAAAGTCATGGCTGCAGTGCCGTGCGAAAACATACAACACAGAAACAACACGTGCAATAAAGGTGAACAATGATAGCGAGTGAGGCCACAGTGCTGTCAATGAGCCCCGTGGCCTCGGTGACAGCTTACCCAGGACTAGGGCCGCGGTGGGGATCTCACTGGCCCTCATTCCAGACACCCAGTCGTCTGCCTCTTGTTTGAAGGTGCAGCAGCACTTCCTGATGAACTGCAGCAAGCCATCAAGGATGTTCTTGTTGAGTTCCTCCTGTAAATTCTAAAAGACAACACAAATGTTATTATACGCAACTGTTCAAATAATGTTGTTGTAATGTAATCTGTGTGCCGAATGTCCAAACAAGAGGAATCACTAATTATTAGATAGACAATCAAGACACCTTTGTGAATCAAATTAATGGTATATTGTATGTATGTTGTATATTGTATTTGTATTTGACATGATATATAACGGGACATACACAATTTTGAACAGGACTGAACTATATAATACAAATGGTTTTATAGATCATTTCTATTTTAGTTCAACACTACCCGTTATGAAACTCAACAAGTCATTTTCCAGTGTACACTATTCTAATGTATGCTCTTCCTCACCTCTGTGTCACATTTAATAGTATCCCACAGGTTCTGACAGAGTTTGTAGCGCAATGCACTGTTTTCCTTGTAGTCACAGCCATGGCTAAAGTACTCCGCTGTGAGCACAAGGAGCATGAAATAGTCAATAACAATACATGATCGATCACTGACGAACGTTGCATGCATGTAGCGTCTCTACTACTTACCTAGGTCGCAAGTCTTCCTTCTCTTTCTAGTACTAGGCTTGAAAACAAAGCAGCCCTGAAATACAAATGTCACAGTTAAAGCAGAATATTGCTGTTTTATTGATGCCAACAGAGCTCAATTTCCATCCCATACGTTGTCTTCGTCGCCCGTTGTACTACTTTACCTTTGACACAGACGAGGTCGACATGTCTGCAGTTTACAAAAAGGTAAATACTTGAGAGATAACGAACAAATGTCCAGTAGGAGTCTCGGCCACCCAGAGTTATGCTTGACGTAAGGTGGACTGCCATGCATATCCGCTACCGGCTGCAGCTACTGCTGACGCACTTCCTGCTCTGAATTTCCCGCCAGTTTGTCGTCTGAAGAGGCTGTATTATCTACTAATGTAATAATTTAACGTTATAAGTATCTCGATTGATCATAACACAGTTGTCAAAATAGTTGTTGTTGGGAAGAAGTGTACACTACATTAATCTGCTATTTTACAAGTAGCGTTTTGACCATGTCTTTTTTCCCCGGCTCGGTAACTTCTCTGCAACGTCACTGATCTTGAACACCCATGCACAGGCAGAAAGACACGTGTGTGTGTGTGTGTGTGTGGTTGCGCGTGCGTAAACCAGGTTGTAAACAGTCAGGTTTAACTTAACAAATATTCGGATTGGTATTAAACCTAATTGCTGCTGTTATTTATGATCAGATCCACTTGTGCTGTGAAAGCACAGGCCTAAATCGCATTATAAGGTTAACTGGGCTCATAATGCATTACAAATATCGACAGATATTTGTTCATTTTGCATATTAAGCAATCGCAGTATCTTTGTATGTGCCTTGTGTGTCAACTCACGCTATTAAACAAATGCTGGCCAGAAATTGTGACATGTCAACAATACATTTGTTTTAATGGAAGCCAGACTGGTTATGAAGTTTTTGTTCAGCTCATTGTCTTGTTTGAGCTGTACTAGTCCGTGTCTGTACATTGAGAGCATGGGAAAACCGGAGTCAAATTCCTTGTATGTTCGTGAAGTTCAACATACTTGGCGAATAAAGCTGATTCTGATTCACAAGCTATAAAATAGAAACTATTAAATGTAGGTTACATTTTCGATTTCAATGAGGCTTTTAATCTCAATGCAAGCCACATTTTGCTATTATTGAACGATGTTCATTACTCCTACTTTGAAGCAGCTGCCTGCTTTTTGACTGACTCATTCCGTTCATTTTCCACTGTTTTGGTTTATCTGACTTACCGGCCGTTCACCTGCTGCAATAATAGCCGGTCCACTCGGCAGGCTGATCCCCTGGGTCTATTTTTCCATGCCGCCCCCCCACTTCCCAATGTACGTGCCTCAAAAGAGACACACAGCTAAATGCAGCACTTAAGCTTATTAGTTGATAAAGGAATACACAATTACACACAAGATAAAAATATAATTAAACTGTTCCACTCCTTGCATAATGCTAAATTGAACTGTCCACATCACAATTGAGCCTAATCACAGGTGTTACAAAAATAATCCATATATCCAAGATTTACAAAAGGTACAGGTTACATTTTATTGAACACTGTGTGGAAGACATGTAAATATTACAGATAGGTCTACTAGTGTTGAGAAAGGATAAAATAAATACAAACAATATTTGAAATCCCATAGGGATATATAAAACAGTTCTTAAAAGTCTCCAATTAGAAAAAAAAAACTCTTCAGTACTAAGCATCATAAATACAAACATGTTTCTAAAATCTATGCCCTAAAGATTACCTGGTTATTATACCTAACATACATACTTAAAATCATCCAAGACATATATTTCATAAGTACAAAATAGTCAATTTCCTGTTTAACTGGGACCACTTTTGAATAGTTGGAAATCTGATGCACTATCAACAAACCATTCTGCAGCATGATACTTTCTCGAATCCTGAGTGAGAGGATAAAAATAAAGCCCAGGCTACGATCCACTACAAAACCACTTTTTTATGATAACTATGGGTCTCATATCTTGTAGCTGCTTGAGTAAAAGGTCAGCACCATCTGAAAGTGTTTTATCCACTACAATCTTAACATTGTTCACTGATTTGAGATTAAGGGGATTTCTGAAGTCAACTACATTTGCACAGTCACTTAAATCATCTGAGAATTTACCCCTTTGAGCCAATTTTTGTTTGATAGAGTGAGGCCTTTTAGCTGGCAGTTCAACACCTGCTCTATCACTCAGTTTCCGTTTGGAAGCTTGGGTTGACTCTGAGGTTTCTAAAAACTTTAAGAAGGTATCTTCAAGTTCTAAAGGCTTAAACGATCCAGGCAGAAGACCTTCATCACACTGTTCCTCTTGAGGTGAGGGAGTACCAGGATTTGAATTATCTCTGGAACCGCTAACAGTCAAACGGTTTCTGAGGGTCTGCATCCTCTCTGAGCAAGCTGGTGTTGGGTGTACAGGCTTTCTAGAACGGCCTTTCTTATTCCCCTCTGTCACTGTGGAAGCTTGAGATTCGGAACTCTCGTCTGTGGATAATTTGCCATAATCCTGGGCTATTCTGTCCTCAGTGTTAGGGCCGTTGGGTTTTGCGCCTTCGGTTTCACTCTCCTCAGTCTCACTCACTTCGGACGAGGAGCTTGTGGACATGCCTTCAGATTTGTTTGCATCTTTGAACCTGGAACGGGAGTACTTTTTGCAGAATATAAACTGGCTCCTATGGTCTTCGATGTACCTGTCTGTGAGGCCATGAGTGGTGTAATGTTTGAATATGCTCCTCTCTGCCCTCTCTACTGTGTCACAGCCAATTATCATACACGGGTACTGCAGGGAGGACTTCTTGGTGCACAGGGCGGACGCCTCCTCATGGGATTTTAGTGCAGGCTTCCCAAAACTGCTCCAATGATCGATAGAGTTGACCTCTTTCTTTTTGATGTTTTTCTTTTTGACTTTGTACTTGCTTTCGAAAATCTCTTTTGTGTTGTTGCCTGGGCCAAACAGGCCTACTGATTTAGTCCTCCTACCGTCACTACTTTTAGGGTCATAGACATAATCATGCTTCTTAATTAGGTGTCGCAGGAGGTTGGATTTTGTGGTGTAGACACAGTCACATCCTTCATACTCGCACTTAAATGTTGTGTCCACTGTCCCGCTCTCAGAGATTGCGATTTCTTTGTGGAAGTTCTTGATGTGCTCGATGTACTTGTCCACAGACTCAAAGGGTAAAGAGCACTCCTCCCGGTCACATTTAAACGTCCCTACGTTCATGCTGGACATCATAGCAGTGGCTTTATCACGGGTGAATTTGTGAAGTAAAAGGTAATGCTGCACTAACTTTGTGATTCCCATGAACACTCTGGAACAATCCTTTACTTGACACCTGACCTCATCATCTTTTACTACACTCTCTTGCCCGCTTGTTATACTAGGCTTTTCAGCATCACCCTCCACTCTGGTCGGGGGCAAGGACGCCTGATGCATAGCCCTGTAATGGAGGATAAGGTTTTGTTGAATGGTGAACGCAGCACTGCATCCTTCATGAACACAGCGATATGGTCTATAAGGGCTGAAGGCGTTGTCTGGGTCACTCATCTTGAGTCCCAGCTTTTTCTGTGGCTTCTCTCTCTTGTGGGCCTCGTCCTTTGTGGGTGAGGTTTTTGAACCACTTGGTTTGTCAGATGGTACATGGTGATTCAACACTACGCTCCCCTCCCCAAGCTTTTCATTCAATTCTGGGGCAGGGTTCGCTTGAGCCTCTCCAGGATCCTCTTGAGGAGGGTCAGGCATTGATGATGAGCTCATCTCACAGTTCTGCCCGTCGCTCAAATAATGATGAGGTGATGGCAGCTTTGTAACAGTCGATATTTCACTGGCAATAACATCGTCTAGGGGGTCGTATGCAGTAGTGACCATCATGGGAATGTCTTCGTGGTCTGCGCTAAATTCAATTGCTATATCTAGTGGCTCCTGTTTAATGCCAGGTAAGCCTGGAGAAGATCTTGTTGTACGATTCAAATTTGCGTCAGTGGTTGTACGGCTGTTGTGACAATCCTCTTTGGATAGTCTGAATACGCGCCGATTACGTGCACTGAATTTTAGCTTCAGCATCTCCGGCTTTGTTAAGCGATGAACCTTTTCGTAATGGATTCTCAAGCCTGTAGTTCTGGTAAATGTTTTAGGGCAAATCTGACAGGGGTATGGAGAAAACTTCACTGGAGTCTTTTTCAATTCTTCGATCATATTATTAGTGTAATCATGCATTTTCGATAAGTGTTTGAATAATGCCTCTTTAGTCATGAATGAATACTCACAATCATCCTGATCACACTTAAAAGGTTTGGGCAACTTCTCCCGGGACTTTTCCTCACGTTTTTCTTTTGGAGTCTTACTTTTTTCAGTATCAGATAAGGAGTCACTAATGACAGCATGTTGCGCTATGGACATTTTTTCCATTTTCAACTTCTCTTGCGCAGCCTCAATTAAATCCAACCTTTGAAAGGCCTTGGAAATTTCCATTAAGTGATCCTCACTGCGGGGCACAGCCTGGGATCCATCAGTAGACTCTGGTGCCTTCTCTTTCTGGTCACTAATTATTTGACTGGGCTGTTGTTCAGTGGAAGCAGAAGAGAGTGCATCGGCCGAGGAGGAGTCTATCACTGCATTTTGGGGCTCTGTTTTAATCAGTTGAGGTGTTAAAGTGATCAGGCTACAGCTTTCCTGTGAGAACTCTCCATTTGTCATGTTGAATATCGCTCCATTAGTATCAGGGACATGGGGGTCATTGAGAAAATCTAGGAATGACGTGGGCAGGTCAGCAGTTAAATCAACTTCATCTAAGGGCTTACATTGTGACCGCTTTGATAGATGGCCTCCAAGTGACTTGGTGCTCGTGAACTCTCGGAAGCATCTCCTGCAGATGACTTTACCATCCTTTATTATAGCTGGCCATTTGGTTCTCTTGCTTAATCTGTTGCGCTTTCCTTTCGGCACATCAGCGTCGCTACTCTTGTCGTCCAAGGGATTAGCCTCACAGTCGACGGTACTCACGTCTTCCTCAAACGGGATGTCTGTAGCAATGACACTTTGTGGACTGAGCATGGCCTCGATAGAGCTTTCAATCAGATCAAAGCCAGGTGTCTCAGCCTCAGGTGTTGTGGCCTTGGGGATGACAGTGGTGGCTTTTAGTACGGCTTGGGGTTCTGGGCTGTCTGTCTGACATTTCACTGGGATGTCCACTGCTATTTTCTGAGGCAGACTGGGTGCTGCATTCTGGTCATATGGAGTGTGGTAAGTTTCACCTGGAAGGTTTGCAACTGTTGAAATGTTATCGTTGTGAGCAGTCTGGCTTGTCGTATTGGAATTAGTTTTTCTTACATCACCGTCAACACTGACTTCTGGCTGCATTAATCCATATTGTTGACCACCATTGTGTATTTGGGCAACATTGTCAAGCATAAGTGAGCTAGATACATACTGAGACATCAAAGTTGAATCTGTAACGTGTGACATCGTGCCACTGTGTGTAGCTGCCAGTGAATGGTCTCTTTCAGTTGGGAGAGGGGTTGTGGTTTGATAGGGATCTGGTTGCCACTGAGGGTAACTCCTGGACGGATATTCAGCCACATTATAGACATCAGGAAAACAGTTAGTCATAGGAGATGAAGGCCAATCCTGCGATACTTCAGAATTCATTAGCCCAGCAGAATTTCCCGGGCTTCCCCATGCTGGATATAGGGTAGGATTCACCATTGGAGTTATAGGCACTGGGTCCACTGAGCCAGGGTAACAGGGGGCAGGTGAGCTTGAACATCCCATAGGATAATCCATCTGCTGCATCCCAGGTTTGTTGCATAGTGGTGGTATTTGTGGATTCGGGGATCTGTGTGACTGACTAGGGGAAGCCGTTTCCATGTTGGATATTTTCTTTGCAGTTATTTTTACCACTTTGTTGTATTTCTTGGCTAGTTTCCAGTCTTCAAATATTTCAGGGTGTTGTTTCTTCACATGCCGTGAGAGACTTTTATTTGTGCTGTATGCACGTGTACAGTCCTTAAATGGGCAGCAATGCATGACCTCTTCATTGCCAGTTGCAGCTGGCACGCTAGAAGGATAGCCTTGTGAGGAGCATGGGTTTTCAGCTTTTATCTGAGCTGGAGAAAGAATCTGAGGTGGCATTTTCCGAACAACTTGTATAGCTCCGTCATCAATGCCTTCTGTCAACTGACCATCTGCATTAGCTATTGTGCAAGGAACGGGGTATACTGGTTGGTTCTCCACGTGTTCAACTACTATGGTAGGATGAGGCTGAACTTCTGGCGGAAGTTTCCCTTCAACTGTTAGTGGAGCAGGATTTGTCAATGGAGTATAGCATTTCTCTGGTTCTTCTGCCTCCAAATTCTGATTCTCTACAGAATTGAGCATGCTTTCGATTGAGTGTTTCACCCTTACAGGAATAGGCTCCTTCAGAATGAGTGGCGATTTGGAGGGGGATGTGCTTGCCATAGCCACGTCCTTCATATATGCCTCTGTGTCAATGCGTTCCAGGCGGACAAAAGCAGAACCCTTATCTTCCATTTTAGGGGTGCCCTGGGGGATAGGTTGAACATTGGGGGGGGGCTGAAGGTTTTCATTGGGTGGGGGAGGATGGTTCACCGCATCATGTGTAGCATGATTCACTTGGTGAGATGGGCATTGGGACTCTGCTTTGAAAACCGTTCCACAGTTAACCGTCTGGCTAGTGTATGTAAGGTAATGCTGGGCCTCATGGTCATATAATAAATAGGCCTCATTAAAAACCTGCCCACAGTCAGGGAGCATACACCGAGCCTGAAATTCTGGATGTGTTTTTCTATGCATGAGCAGTTCAGAATTGGAGTTAAAACTAGCTTTGCAATCAAGCTGTATGCAGATATATGGTTTGATGCCACAGTGCATTTGCAAATGATCATTGAGATGTTTAACATTAACAAATTGCCGCCTGCAATACTGGCACACCACCTTCTGCTTCTGTATCTCTAGGAAACGTATTGCTTCTGCATCATCCTTGTGGCATCTTACATGAGCCATGAGATTACGGAAAAACTTGAATGCCTTTGAACAATTTTGAACCGGACAGAAACAATCTTGGCTAAGTTGTGTTTCAGATGTCCCTTGCTCTTGGTTTACGAGGCTGGTGGAATTTACTTGTGGGTCAATACTGGTATAGTTGCCGTTTGAAGGTTCTATTTTGACTGGGCTGATGTTGGTTTTTATGGCAACCTTTAAATTTTTTGATGGACTTTTAGCAGACTGAACTGGTTTGCTAACCTTCCTAGCAGCTTTCATTGCAGCCAGTCTCTCTTTGCACGATTGCTTTACATGGGAAGCAACATGTGGCTCTAAAACTTCCCGGCTTTCAAAACTATCAGCACAAATCGGGCACAGATACATACCATCTTTAAAATGTTTCTGAGCATGGCGCACAATGCGGTGACCTAAGAACTCCTTGTCGCATAAAACACAGTATTGCATGTACGCCCGCCAGTTTCGGAAACGTGCAGAGACAAAGCCTTGCTCCCGTAGTTTTTTTGCCTCCCTATTCTTTTCTCGTTCGTCTGTAATTTCATTCAGTTCATTTGTAGTGTTCAACAAAAAGTCCTCAAGGTCCTTGTACTCGGGGACCTTGGCCAGCGCACCTTCCTCCTCTTGTTCCTCAGCGTCGTTCAGCGTGTCTATGGAGGACACAATAGCCGCTTCTTCGCCCATCAATGCCAAGCAGTTGCGCTTCAATGTTCTCCAATCCCAGAACTCTGGATCAAAAGGCCACTGTGTCTTCAAGGCCAGCAGTAACTCACAGCGTAAAGAATTAGGTACTGGCAGGTTCCCCTCCTCCTCGGGCTTTTGGTCCGGTTCGTTGTACAGGGACTCCACGGAGTAGTAGGAGTCTACGGTCGGCTGAAGGAGGAACTCAGTCAGCTGGCAAGCGCGCTTTACCTCAAGATCATTTGGCAGGAGGCAGTAAATAGTTTTGCAGATGGTAGACTTGCTGTCCTTATGGTCACTAGTCGTCATTTTGACGGCCTGAATGCACATTTCGACGCACACTGGAAGCCCCACCTCTCCAACCTAATGGGGACAAACACAAAATCAAATTAAGTCAGTTCCTTGCAGACATCATAATTGACGTCTTACTTTTTACGCAATTCTTTTTTATTTTACCTCGTTTTGGATTACTTTGATGAAAAACAGAATATGACAGACACTTCTGCACAACAGTGCCATCTTTTTGCTCTGCTCTAGAAAGACATCAGCCGAGGATTCCAGCCGTATCAGTAGCTTACTCCAGAACAGTGTGAGTTCCCTGGAAGAATAACAGCAATAGATAAGCATATAAGGCAATCAATTCAGTTGGTTCGAGCATTTCTAGAAACTTATGCATGCTGCCTATTGACGTCAGAACAACAAAAATGAAACAATTTTTGGTTTGGAAGAGAGATAACCTCATCATCCACTTCAAAATACCATGAGTGTTTGGATGAAAGTGTAGAGCTCAAAGCCCTTGTTGTAAACCCACCAGGCACAATAAACCTCTTCTTGGAGAAGCTGTCGCTTGAGGAAGGCAGTACATAAACACAGGGCTCCCTTCTCATCTCCCTCCGACTCCAGGTTACAGATCATGTCAAGAGCATCTTTACAGTCTATGGATGTTATCTGTGACGGAGACAGGGAGACAAAGATGAAGTAACAATATTCATTCCCGATGGGACATTTGGGCGCAGCAGAAGAATTACAGTAATTATAAAAATGGACAAACAAAATAATATGCAAAACAAAAAAAAATACAGCATCTATATACATCATTATTACAATGAGCAGACTGTAAATGTAAATATTATGGTAGAGCATCTACAACATTAGTGAGAAAAGAGAACACCATACAAACTTGTTGCACCATATTACCATGCTCGAAAACCCAATGCCATTCACAAATCACTTACTTCTTCCATGAGCTGCTCTTGAGTTTTCGTCATACAGATGCAAACCAAGTAGATTTGCTTAAAGTTCCCTTTTCCTTCATATCCCGGGTACTCGGAGCATATCTTAGCAAGGACTGCAGCCTTTTCAATACTGTCCATTTTGATGAGATGCTTCAGTCTCATGTTGAGGAGCATAGGACCTTCCAGCTCCAGAAATTCGTGGACTACAAAAAGAAAAGACGGTGGCAGAGGGAAACGGTTACTCATTCAAACATGAGCTACACAATGGATTTATGAAGCCACAACCACATCTCTTCTTCCAAACAAATACATATTTCCAAGTTCTTACACTTGCAAATACAGTTAGAACAAGAAAGAGGATTCAATTATCTCAGAAAGAGTATCAGATTGTATTCAATATTGTGGGCATTGATTGTACGTTGATCCTGGACAACATCCACTTTATCCATACAAAAACTAACCTTGCTCAGCATGAGGCAATCCATTGGACAGGATGCTGCTTAGAGTGGCATTGGACCACACGCCACCCTGCTGTGCCATGACGGAGAGCACGCGAAGCTGTGTGTTACCAGTCTCTTGCGAAAGGCTGTGTGCCAACTTGGGAAGGAAAGGAAACCGGGCAGCTGGTTAGACTCGATAAAGTGCTGCAACCATTTAACAACCTTATCTGATTCCATCATCAAGACAAGAGTAAAACAAAGAAGGAGAACATTTTGAATCTCAAAATCTCTTATAGTTAATACTTCACACTGACCTTCATGGAGGACTGGAATTCCTCCCATAAGGCAACAGGGACATGCTGGGGCAGTAAAAGTAGCAACTCCACGCAACTCCTGTGAATTCAACATCACCATCCATCAGAGCAAAATATAGTTCAAGGACAGATACAATGCACCATGTGTAAAAATGTCTAATGGACCCAAATATACATAATTATGGCCGAGGAATTTGCACATCACAATAATATGGTAGTATGAAGTAATATGAAGGCTAGGTTGTTGATGGTAGTTGTGTAAACATGAATGAAAACATGTGAACAGCCCCAGTCTTTCAACCCTGGTTTTGCTGTGCAAGCGTGTCTTATTATACCTGACCATCAAGTATTTATTTCTGAGTCCATTTGAACGCACAAGCATACACCTGCATGGATCATTACCCTCAATCACAGAAAGGGAAAAAAAGTATTCCAGGTTTCGGTATAACTATGTGTAATAAAGCTGTTAATGTGTGCAGTGTCTGGATTGTACGGTGTACAGCCGAATACCATACTCACAGTGCTAACTTTTCAAGTAGAAGTGGCACATTTTCACATTCAGAGGAGAGACACGAGGTGGCCTTTGCGAAGCTGAGTATGGCCACAGTGTACACCTCCAACAGAGGCAGTGGGTCCTCGTCTGTTTTCCACCGGCCAGCATTTTCAACTAGGACCTATGATACAAATGTGAACAAAACGGTGGAATGAAGTAGGTTAGTTACCTTAGTTAGGTTAGTTAGCAACAAGTAACCTGTTCACAAGAAAAGTCAATTATAATGATATGACATTATTATGTAAAGCAGGTCAGAACTGAACCATACACTTTAACACTTTAATAGCATGTCTAAAATTGTTTAGATATCAGAATGGCAATGCAAAGCTTTAAATTTAATGGAGAAAAATATCTACAGGGGTTGCTTGGTAGCTCAGAGTATGTAGTGTACACTTTTTTTCAAATGCAATATGTAGTACATCATTACTCCAGCCAATAGTTCTGTTATAGCAATTATATATAAAAAAATATATAAAAAATATGATGAAAACACACAGCACTGTATTGGCTATCATGCTACGAGCAATGAGTCTTATCCACTGTTATATTGTATTCTTTCTCATTGATTGGTTGGTCAGTTAAATGACTCCCCATCAATTCTCCCTTCTAGGTCATGGAACCAAAAGTAAGAACCTCAATCAGGAACGCACATATTCAAAGTGGCAATGGTTATCTGCATATGTTTAACTTCTGCAGAATTCGCCCAAGCAACAATCACCGCATCTTGGTTCATGCAAAAGTAAACACATCGACACATAGATGTATCTATATGCATATGCATAAGAATTGTCATCATGGCCTCAAAATTGATTTCACATGGTGGCTTTGAATTCATGTGGAGTTTGTCAAAAAAGTATTCAATAACGGACGCCCTTCAGATACGTGGTATACGATGGGACCGTCGTGAAATATACATCGAGCTGAGACATCGCGGTGATGTACACACTTTTCATAATAAAATACAACTATTTGCCAGCTGCAGGAATATGTTATTTCTATGACTTGAGTGTGAAAAGGCCGGTGATGTGGTTAACTACGGTAATTAGGGCATGCGGCCTTGGCTAACACCTTGTTTAAAAAAATCACTGATTTTTTCGTAAAATAACGCAGACTATCAAAAGTAGACAATGTATGCAACAACTCAAAATATGGAAAGAATCACTAAACTACATCGGCTTGTACATGTTTCTGCAGTGCCATTAATTAAACTAAATGCAATGCAAACATGCATCGATAATTTCAAAATCTCGCTAGCTATCCATTTTGCACAGCATGACCACCGAACTGGGGACCCTGCATACCAGCTAGTAGCATTCATCTGGACCTAGCTCTCTGGCCTGGAAAAAAACTGTAATGCGTGATCGCTGCTAACATATCAAGGTCACTTATTCACACGCAAATTGTGAGAATGTGCACATAAACATTGGCAACTGGCAAACAGCGTTATAACGGACGGGTAAAATTGCAGAGGAACGGTTTTCCTTCTCATCCTAAAAGGCAAGCCTGCTAGCTAGCTAGCCGCTTAGCTACATTGTTGTAGCCTACGTACACGCGCATCCTCGGCCAGGAAGCCAGGAGGGTTGCAGGCTGCCCGGGACGAGGAGGGAAACATGCTTACTTGACAAAACTCCTGGCAGAAATGCAAAGAGGCCTCCAACGATGATCCAGAGCTTTCTTTTAGTGTTGTGGTCAAATTATGAAAACGTTCTCGGAGTCCCTCGATAGTTTTCCGTGTATCATATTCCTTCTCTGTCTCCCCCTCCGCCATCTTCACAACAATCACGACCGCGTACGCACAGATGTTACGTTGCCAGACTCGCACACGCACGGACACGCAAGAGGGGGAGGGGAGAGCACCAGTGTGTGTGCTCTACATTCTCTGATGTCAACAAAGCATCAATGACCTTACAATGACACAAGCCCGTAATCTACAAACTAGGCTAAGACATTTACCCAGCACCCTACCCTACCTTGTGATATACAATTTTTTTAACGTGCTATATATAGCCTGTAACCTTTTAAATTGCCACTTGCTGCTGTCCAGGTTCGCTCTCCTGAAAATTAGACTCCATGTCTTCGTGAGACCTTTGAGTGAACCATGATCGTGGATGATACTGGATGCTGCTAATGTTGACTAAAATGATCTGCTACTAACTATATGACACCGGTTTTGTCTGGGATGGTTCTGAGTTGAAGAAGGTTTTGCATGTACTATTAATCAAATTTAACATGAAACTCTAAAAATGCAGAACCAAAATGATATGAACAAACACACAAACAAACAACATCTATAAACAGCCCAGTGGCCAGATACACCAGGGGTACAACCAACAAAATGCATACACTATACATTGTGAAATATACATTAATGTATATTTCACAAATACAGTGTAACATAGTGTAACACCTGCAGATGCAGCTCCTTCCGAAATAGGCCTATAATATGCTAAGTAATTAATTTCAATCTACTTATCATATATTATGAATTTATGTTTTTAATATCTTGCTGCTTTTTGACTGATTTATTTTAATCAGTGGAAGTACAAACATAAAATGAATACACAAATTATTATATATTAACAATCAATACAACTAAGAAACTCAACAAGTCCAAAATGTTTTGAGGAAGTGAAAGAATGGTTAGTGCTGGGTGACAACTTTGATTAAATATATAAAAAACGAAATCACAATTAAATGTATGTGTTGCATATCAACAGATGTTTGTTGAAATGTGTAATTACCCATTTGGTTATGGTTACTCTTTGGTATATTTAATATGGTTATTATATAGTTTATATATAATAGTCTGCATATAATGTTCTTCTTTAAACATGATTATATGATTTTGAAGTTTGCTGATAATATCAGCTATATCGGAAATCAACAGGTGCTCACAGGAGATCACAATGGTTCAATCACAACCAAATAAAAAAACATAAGATGTAGTCTATGTTGTAATAACATTTATTTCTATAACTTATCATTTAGTCTACCCAGACGTAGTAGTCTATTTACACAAGAGATGTGCATGGTTGAGATGGGGCCATTTAGAAAGAACGAAGCAGGTGCACACATAATGAAGACAATTTGTTACTGAAATGCTTTTCCAACAACAGGGACAAGTGGCAGTCGCAGTTCCACATCTATTGTTTATGGTAATGGCAAGTACTGCAGTGGCAGGCCGTCTGATTCTTCACCAAAGTTACCTTCCCTTCTATCACAACCTTGGTCTGAAAGAGGACAGAGAGAAAGAAACAGGAGGGGTATTAGCAAGGTATAACCCAAAATCTGTCTACATTCACATTTTGTATGTTAAAATATTTGATTGTAATTGAATTATGCTGCTGTGTGCTGCACACATGTCATGTCCTGGCTATAACAGCAGAAGTTTAGTTCAGTCTCATTAATAAAAAATATATCACACTGCTATGAAGAACAAATGCCTGTCATACATCACCACTTTACTTTATTCACTTATACATGGGATAATTGTTCAAAGAAAATTCCTTTCCAGGAATTTAAATAGTTGTTGAATACCTTATAGCTACTTGTTGCAACACAACAGGTGGCCTCCGACGTGATGTTCTTTATCACGTTCATGGCCTCCTTAGACTTCAGAGGGGTAGGGAACGCTCTGGAGAAGCAACAGCCCATGCACTGGTACACTGGACGGTCCCGAGACAACTCAATGTTACGACTCAGCGTGCATTCCCCACAGCCCACTGGGAAACAATCAAAGACCCGAAATGAATAAACAAACTAACATACAAAGCTACAAGGAAACAAGAAAAGTTTTTGAAGGGCGACATTCTGATGAAAAATTTGTGTTTAGTATGTAACCTTTACATTCATAACCCACAATTAAAACGTAGATATATATACCTAACACATACTTTTACTACATAGGCCTACTGTTGATCTGTAGAAAACACGCACCTTGCAAATCATACATATAAAGGCTATATTCTATCAAGCCCCATTATGATATCAGTCCACATAGATTCTTAGATATGTGTCTTACTTCTTGACACGCCGCTGTTTGGATACGAGTCAGCGATGTAAAGGAGAAAACACAGGAGAAAAGAGAGCGCTGCAATTTTCACCAACGCCATGGTGGAAATGAAAATGAACTATAATAAGGAGAGACATAAGCATGGTTGGTTAGAAAACAAACTTCCAGCTAATTATACTTTTTTTAAGGTACAAACTAAAACTTCAACAGCAACGCACCTTTTCTCTCTCGGATGATGCTGGCTGGTGAAAGTGGCGTGACGAAGTCACAACGGCTTCAATACAAGACTGTTTCTGCAGGCGCACCCCTGAGTTTATATACACTGCCAGGGATTAGATAACATCCTAGAACCTTATCGGAGATCTCGCTGACTCAGTAGCCACTTAGCTACCTGACTCATAATCACTTGATTGGAAAAAGGGCCAGTGCACACGGCAGAAGTCAAAACACACTCTAATCATCCTCCATCCTGACTATGAATCTGCTTCTAATCCCAGGGTGGTGGTTACCAAGTAACTGGCTGGTTATCATTGGTCCTTTCATAGCAAGTGGAAGGGGGTCATTAGTTCATGCATTTTCTTGGCAATTGTATTCATTTGCCATCCGGCGAGCATGATGCGACATGGAAAAATAAATCCTAAGAGCTCATTGATAGCCAAAGAGTTCATCTGATTAAAATGACCGGGGGCAAACTGTACTGGGCTGACGGAGGGCAAAGTAGGCATAACTAATTCATGGTTTGTAAGAATAAGTTGTAAAGCACAATGTAGCCTATATTAATCAAATTGAAATTAATTGTACAATTTGTCACACAAATGGTACAATTAAGGTAACTTTTTAACATTGTCTCTGGGCAAATGGAGATACTATTAGACATGATTCAGGATAGTGTAGGCTATATATCAGACAAATAGTAAATACATGTTGGAGTCTGCTGTCCAGATGGTTTCGTCGATCTTTTAGTGTGACCGTGGTGCGTAAAGCCTTTGAACAAAACTAAGTGTTACAGAATAAACATATAAGGTAAAACCTATGAAATCCCTACAAGATCTTATCTGACCTTTTTATAAAAAATAAAAAAAAATAAAAAAAACGTTTTTCGAAACTATTGTAAACTCAAAATATAACAGAAACGTAAACGGTTAGCTTTGCTGTTTTTATGTTTTTGTAGGCTGTATGTTTTTCTTTTTATTGCGATGTTTTTCTGTAGTGTCACACAGTGGGACCGGTATTATGAATGGAGTGTTGAGGTCACGCCAGAGGGTTAAAGGTAGATACAGGTGAGGGGGTTGACCATGTTTCCCAGGGATAAACGTGACAAACCAGGCACATAGCCGGGTCAGGCAGCTATAAGCAGCTGCATCATCTACTGTTTCTTTTTAGCTTTATTAAAACATTCCAGCAAAATGGGTTGCTGGAATTTAATAAATCAATAAAGCCAGGCCATTTAATTGTATAAATGATAACAGCATTTCCGTGCATGACGAGTTCAGTGAGAACCTTTTTGTTTTGTCACCTATTTATTGACGAGTTTGCCGCTTTTTGGGGGGGTTTCATAGATGATTAAATTGCTGTCTTTTTCCTACAACGAGTAGAACGTGTAGTCCAAGTCTGACTTCAGTTCTTTTGTGGTCAAACCAAATCAACGACGAGAGTGACACGGTGTGGTGGCAGGTGGGACTTGCGAATATTGAGCACAGCCCCTACTAAAATCTTGACCATTGTGCACAGAATGGCATAGCGTACTAGCCTATGTGCTTATAAACTAAGTGGAAATCCATTCTACGATGGCTATACACATTCTATTTACATAACTTATATGGTGAAAAAAAACACAAAAAAACAATAACATTTTACCATGCACCATTCTTAGAAGGCAGTTGAAATAATTTGGCAACTGATAGGATACTACACAGTGCAGGGTGTGTAATATGAATGAATATTGTATTATACCAAATTCCCTACATCCCATGTACTACAGAGCTAGCCATAATTAACCTCAATGTGTGTCATTACGTTATCCAAGAAGCGTTTATGAGGGAGGAGAAGAGTGGGAAACGGTCGTGGGCAACTGTCGGCAGATTGCAGTGTATACTTTTGTTATCATCCGATAAAATATGTATCCTGTGTAGTATCACAAAAAGGGTGCGAATACGATGCTTTACTCGTATCCATACGCTATTAACTCGTCGAAATGCCTTCTTATTTACTATGAGGTCTTAAGTCTTGCTTAAAATATGGTATGCTCTCTGTTCTAGCTCGATGACCTGGATCTGTCGATAGACACCGTGGCCCATGCGGTATCAATGCAAGCGATTCTGCCACTGTACAGTAAAGCGCACACAGGGCCCGTGCATCAGTGTCCAAGAAACCCCATCGACGAGACAAAACTCGCGGCGTGAACGTGGCAGCCATTTTACATCCTCAAGAGTGAATGACTGAAGCCGGACCAGTGCCGGGAGTTTTACACTTTTCTCTTTTTATTATCACATTTATCTTCCGAAATTATCAACACAACACAAGTTGGTGATCCATCGGCAGGTATGGCAAATGTCAATTAGTCGCACGAATATTGATGAATTGATTGCTGAAGTGTGAGTGGTGTGGTGGTGTTTGAAACAATGTGGAAACTGGTGGTGGTTGGAACGAGTTCTCCAGACCGGCTTTTTGAAAATGGACTCTTCCTATGTGGCGGCACGTTGACAAACCACGCACCTAGCTAGCCATGGCTTTAGCGTCCAGGGCCTCCTGTGATTATAGCCTAAGTTGTATGTCTTGGTTTAACAATCGATAAATTAACATCGATACATTGCGTTTGAGAAACGACTTCATTGAAATGCTGACCAAATTAGCATGCTACCCAGAGCTAGCCTATTTTGACAGATCAAGAATTGACATGCTCATTGTCATTGTGTGCTAACATTAGCTACTTAAAAAACAAGTTTCCTATGTGTTAATTGTTTTTATTGTCGTTCATTGTTTGTTTAACTTATACACATGGATACACTAGGATATTTTATTTATTTTGACCGACTTCCAACGAACTACAATGGATGAGCTTTGTTATTGTGCTTCTATTCAAAGGCAGTAGCTAACAGATTTTTTGCTGTAACGTTAGCTGTGCAAACTAGCTAGCTAGCACAAACGTGTGCACTTCAGCCCCTCCCTCTAATTGTAACGCTACTGGTATTTGCAATAATATCAGAAAATCTAAATTGTACGAATGTCTTGGGTTGTTTAAGTTGATAGGGTCTGCCTTTATATACCCGACACGCAGCATTTAAATACAATTTGCATATCGTAGAAGATGTTGCTTTACACACTGCATACATGTGCAGTCCAATATATAACTAGCTCCTTTTTAATCAGCTTATTGACCATCGGTCCCCGTCTCCAGTAAATAAGGGTGAAAACAGACTCCACGTTTTGTTGCGACCGTGGGCGCTATACGAACCGTGCCAAACCGTGCAACTAGCATGTCTTAATTTTGTAATGCGATCTCGAAGTGTAAATCGAAAACTTAAGTTTTAGAATTACAGTTCCAGTACATATGATTTCAATGTCAGTTTTGGTGGACAGTATGCTACACGATACATGCTTGTTCACTGGTCAGCCACCGGAAACTGGGGCTCAGCCGCTCAAGGAACACGTGTATGAGCTATCTAGCCTTGCTGAAGTCAGCAATGAGAAGGCAAGCTAACATGTAATTTGGAGAATACATTAGACCTTTGCAACAGCATCGGTTGCTGACTTGGCTTTGCATGCACAAACTTTAAAACGAATTAGATTATCTTCACAGAAAAAGTTCACAAATAAACAACTTGTATAGCACAGTATTATAAACTTTTAGAAGTGTATTAACAATTCATACAGTCTACAATTGACATTTGTTATGTGTAGCTTCAAGACGTGAGTGATGTGATGTTATCGCAGTTACACGAGGACAAAGACCAATGTACTTTTGTTGCATGCTGTATCCATCTGTTGGGGCAGGTTTGAGTAACTGTCTGAAATGTGTGAAATGTGTTGCATAATTGTGCTCAAGTCAAGTTTATACAGTGCGAAAGATAAACTAAATACATGACTTCCCCCCCCCCCCTATGATCAAGCCATTTTGCTGTCCACCCAACACCCCACATGTTACCCAGGTTCCAGCATTAATTTGGCTCATTGCATTTACACAGATTTCTGGAGACATGGCCACAGAACATATTAATGGAAATGGTCCAGAAGAACCAATGGACAGCTCTGCTGCAGTTACCCATTCTGAGCACTTCCAGACTTTATTAGAAGCTGGTTTACCACAGAAAGTTGCTGAAAAACTAGATGACATTTACATAGCAGGTAAGACAAAATGAATGTCTCTGTATATTCATATACTTGCATTTTATTGATGCAAATTTTTGCATGTGCTGTCATCTTCATTGCCTTTTTGAATGTGGGAATTGGTTATTTTTAAGCAACTTTTTGTGGTTTCCTTCCAAAATGGGTACTGCAGTGCAACACATTTTCTTTTACTTTTGCCAGTACAATGCCTGAATTGTTGCATTTCATAATTAAGTTGCTTGGTTAGCCACTGTTAAGTTGTCTGTCACTGTGATCACGCTTAATTATTATTCACTGGATTCATACACTGTTAAGTTTAATGAATTTCGATTAACCTGGCCTTTAGCATCTTTTAAATACTTCTATCAAAAGGCGGTTGAAATATCACCTGCATATGGTTACAGTCTGCACTTTGCCCTACTTATTTTCTATCGTCAGATGCACACACCTACAGAGGAGTGAGTTTCAGCAGCAAATCCAGGGGTCATTTCGGGACTTAGGTGTACTACTAGAAAATAACTTTGCCTTGCCTTTTCAACCAGATGGGGACAAATCAGAAACAATAGCAGCAGCAGCTGTCTGGTGTGTGGCAGTTTGGGACAGGTGATGGAGCCACTGTAGAGCAGAATGCTGGCAGACTCATTAGAAGCTCCCAGCCACACCATAGAGGGCACATGCATATCATGTTTCACAGACACATCTGTTATGATTAGTTCAGCAAAAAAAATACCGGTTGGGGAATAAAGTACAGCCTGCCTTCTGAACATTTCTCAATTAGACTGAAATTATAATGGGTTATTGGTCCATCACAGCATAAAAGCCTATTGCGTTATCAGAACTGCCTATAGTCCTGATCATAGATACATGTTGCCCTTACGTTTAGTTTTAATTGTCAGCTACTTGTTGTGTATGTTGTTCTGTTGCCAACAGGATTGGTGTCACACAGTGACTTGGATGACCGAGCAATTGAGGCCCTGAAGGAGTTCAACGAGGACGGTGCTCTGCAAGTTCTCTTGCAGTTCAAGGAAAGCGACCTCTCACATGTTCAGGTATGAATGACACCGATCACATTACCCTTGTAGCAATATCCCATTTTATGATCCTAATAAGCTTTGTTTTATTTTTTCAACACTGTTGCCACAACATGAGATTGTGGAAGTATTGTTCTGGTGGTATACATTCTTTTGGTTCCTTTGCAGAACAAAAGTGCCTTTCTTTGTGGAGTTATGAAGACGTACAGACAGCGGGAGAAACAAGGGACCAAAGTGTCAGACTCCAATAAAGGACCAGATGAGGCCAAAATCAAAGTTAGTCAACATTCAATCCTGTTCCTTAACTGTGTGCAATATACTTGGGAAGCAGGATGTTTCATAATGACATTGCCATTAAGTACAAAAACCAAAAGAATATACTGCTGAACATCCACTTCTTGTATACCTTCGTCCTGAAGTCTCACTGCCATGATTAAACCCCATATTGTGTTGGCTAGGCCCTGCTGCAGAGGACTGGCTACACACTTGATGTGACAACAGGCCAGAGGAAGTACGGAGGCCCGCCGCCAGAATCGGCCCACTCCGGGCTGCAGCCCACCATCGGTACAGAGGTACGCCCTTGTTGTTTACTGTGTAATCTCTAATCACACCTCCTTTACTGTGATGTCCAAATGATGAACGTTTATTTCTCTGCAGTGATCTCGGTTACTCTGATGACTTACCGCTAAGACCTGACGGGACACAAACCAGCACAATGATGGGCTGTGTCACAATTGTTCCAAAAATGAAATGTTATCGCTTTTTCCGTCTGGCAGATATTTGTTGGCAAGATCCCCAGAGACCTGTTTGAAGACGAGCTGGTCCCGCTGTTTGAGAAGGCCGGTCCAATCTGGGACCTCCGCTTGATGATGGACCCTCTCAGTGGCCTGAACAGAGGCTATGCCTTCGTCACGTTCTGCACTAAAGACGCTGCACAGGAGGCCGTCAAATTGGTACATCGTCTTTGGCCGGCCGTGCACCACTATGGACTTTGTTTGTGTTGATGCCAGAAAAGCAGTGACATTTAATTCATGACACGTGTATACAGTCAAGACGACAGGCTCATAGACTTGCCATCTTACTCCTGTTGCTTACTTGGTTGTCACGTTCTTTCTTGCGTTTCCCCATTCTTTTGCAGTGCAACAACAATGAAATCCGACCAGGCAAGCACATCGGTGTCTGCATCTCTGTGGCCAATAATAGACTTTTTGTTGGGTCCATCCCCAAGAGTAAAACAAAAGAGCAGATTGTGGAGGAATTCGCAAAAGTCACAGGTAAGCCAATGTCACGGTTTGTACCCACCAGGTGGTTCAACAGGTTGGACCAACAACAACATGATTTAATCATCCAATTGCTAGGTTTGATGACGCTGTATAATTGAATGGGTCTTTAATTGAATACGGATGCCAGTACATGAACGGTTCTTTGTCCAAATGATGACCTTATTAATGTATCACCGAGGGACTTCGGTTTCTGTGACGGTTTACCGCTAAGATCTGACTGGACAAGGCATCTAGAGTAGTTTTTATTTACTTCAGACCTTTCCTCATTTGATGGGGTTGTATTTTACATGCTACAATTTTTTTTTTCATCGTTTGCTAATCGTAGAAATAAAAAATATTGGGCAATCATTTCCACCAAGGGACTTCCTAGGTGTGTTCTGCTGATCTGCATGCATTCCCTGTAGTTTGTCCTGCTAAATGCTGCCGTTTCATTATCACAGAGGGCCTAAACGACGTCATACTCTACCACCAGCCCGATGACAAGAAGAAGAACCGGGGCTTCTGCTTCCTGGAGTACGAAGACCACAAGACGGCAGCTCAGGCACGCCGGCGACTGATGAGTGGGAAGGTGAAGGTGTGGGGCAACGTGGTCACTGTGGAGTGGGCCGACCCCATTGAAGACCCCGACCCAGAGGTCATGGCCAAGGTAAAGCGGATTCCGGTGCAGTGGGGGCTAGTGTGGTCGTGGGCTGTTGTTGGCCCCGGGTGGACCGGTCACACAGAGTAGAAACATCCCAAACATGAGTCATATGTATTACAGGTACAGTTGGCATGAGCCAGTTGTAGTGATTTATAATGTAAATAATCCCACTTTTTGCAGTTTGCAATTGGCTAAATTCACAGCCGTCATCACTAACCTTCATGATTTTCTTTTCCCACTTCCAGGTTAAGGTTCTGTTTGTGAGGAACCTAGCAAGTACAGTCACAGAGGAGATACTGGAAAACACCTTCAGTCAATTTGGCAAGCTGGAGAGGGTGAAGAAATTGAAAGACTATGCCTTCATTCACTTTGAGGAGAGGGACGGTGCTGTAAAGGTATGTAAAATGGTTCCCACACGGGCCATTCGTCTCTCCTTCTTAAGAGTCTTCTACAATGGTGCCAGTCAGGACCTGCTACCAACTCTGTCCCTCCGTAATGCTTTTGACAGGCTTTGGCTGATCTCAATGGAAAAGACCTTGAGGGTGAACACATAGAGATCGTCTTTGCCAAACCCCCTGACCAGAAGAGGAAAGAGCGCAAAGCCCTGAGACATGCCACCAAAACGCAGATGTAAGGATAACGTCTTAACACTTCCGTGCCGGACTGCCGTTGAAAATCTCCTGCCGAATCTCAAAAGACGCGCAGTGACTCCCCGAGCCAGGTTGACCCCCCCCCCCCAACCACTGTGTGCCTCTGTCCTAGGTACGACGAATACTATTTCTACGGGCCCCCGCACATGCCGCCGCCCACAAGAGGCAGGGGCCGAGGCGGCCGCGGAGGCTACTCCTACCCCCCTGACTATTACGGCTACGAAGACTACTACGATTACTACGGATACGACTACCACAACTACCGGGGCGGGTACGAAGACCCCTACTACGGCTACGAGGACTACCAAGTGAGCGGCCGAGGACGGGGAGGCCGGGGCGGAGGCGTGCGCGGAGGCACCAGCCAGATCAGGGGCCGTGGCGGCGCCACACCCAGAGGCCGGGCCAGCTTCTCCCAGCGAGGAGGGCCAGGAACAAGCAGAGGTACCCTCGCGGGAATGGGCTGATGCTTGTGGTGATGAGGATGACGGAGATCAACCTGCCTGCACCTTTCTCTCTCTCTCTCTCTCGCCATTGCAATATTAGCTTTACTTTTAAACGTCTGGGGGGAAAAACAATCCTTGGGCGAAGGCTGCAGAGGCAGCTGCACGGCAATCACTGCAAATGATAGTCGATAGGTGGTTGCTTCTTTGCAGAAGTTTGGGACATGGTCCAAGAACTGCTTTATACTTACATTTGTATTCAATTATGTTGCCACCGAAGAGCAGTCATATTGGTTTTGAATAACATTTAGACTCCTTGATTTTACATTTGAAACGGTACACCTGCTTATTGCCTTCAAAACCTTGACCAGGGGTGTAGTCTTTCAGAGCTAGAAACACTCAGGGCTCCAAATGCTGCCAGAAGATGTGTGTGTGGTGGGGAATCAGTCAATGCATATTATACTTGAAATCTACCTCTTGGATCAGCAACTTTACATTTCCATTGAAGTCCCACCATGGTGCGTGAATGGGGTTTTGATGTCTAATCCTATCCGTCTTCTGATTGGTTCCAGGAGGGAAGCGTGGCCGAGGCCGGTCCTGACCTGTCACCGTGGAGACTGACTTGCTGTGTGGGGTTACACCGTAAGCTGCAATGGATGTTGATAGAAAAAAAAAAAAACTTCAACGAAAAGGTCCAACGATATTCCAGCCTTACTGAAGAAGCATCTCCTAGCCCCCCTACCCCCTCTTCTTCCCCCCCCCCCCATCCCCTCTAACTGCCACCTGGAAAAGAAAATGACCGGAGGATTATGAATTCTTGCCACCATCTTGTTTCCCCCCCCAGCCCCTGCACCTAGCTCCAGTGTACCATGCTCCATGTATTGCCCCAACAATCTCCCTCCTCCCTGCCCCCAGAACATGCCATTTTTAAATAATTATTGAAGAATTTGCACTTTTAAGTTTCTTAGGTTTGAAGTGGCTCAAAGGAGCTTGATGCTATTGTATATTTTTGTGCTAATTGCGATTTTTATTGTCGGAATATCCATGTTAATCTTAATCGTTTGATTTGGATGTTTGAAAGAGAACATTTGCAGGTTTTTAGGGTGTACCCACCTGGCATGGATAAGTCAGGCATTCCAGGAAAGTTGTTCTTTTCAGAACTTGTCTTTAAAGGGTTGGTTGACTACCTCAGTACAGAGGACTAAACTACCCGGCCTGTACTGTAAATAGGGAAACTATATTGATAAAAGCAGGGCTTGTTTTTCTCTACAAAATATGCACAAGAGCAGCAGCGCAAAACAAAACAATGTACTTAATGTAATATAGGCGTTTTTGCTGCGGCTCTGACACTGCAAACAGTCAAACTGGGCATGCAAAACAATCTCATCAGATGAGCCCGAACAAGCCCTGCTTTCATCCTATTTTGAACTGAATTGGCAGCAGTGCCTGTTCAGAGTATGTAGTTACTGGTGTATAGTTTTTCGAAAAAGGAAAAAAAAAATGTTACTTTTGTAAAGGCTTCAACACCACAGGGGCATCCAACTTTGTTTTAAAAAAGCCCTGCAGTGTCCCTTTGGCACCACTCTATTCTCGTGGATTTGTTTTATATTAATACCAATGAAGCAACAGAATATTGTAAAACCATCATAATCCAATCCGTAATTGTCCCAATCACGTAAAATCTCAGATCACTTCAGACACCTCTGACAGCAGCTGTAGTCACTCATATTTATTTTTCAAGGTTATCTTGAATGAATACTAATTGCCATATAGCCCCGCCATCGCAAAATGTGTGCCTATTGTTAGCTGTTCCTGGTGCTGAGAGGGTTCACCGTATCATTGTGGTAGAAGGGATACTGCAGAGAATGATTTCTATTTCCAGGTATAGCAAAAAGGAAACTGTGCTATTCAATCCCCGGTTTTGTATACAGTTAACTCCCTCTTCAATAAAATCATTACAACCACCTTTTGAAAAAAAGATGTTAGCAGTTTTAAACTATTGTTGGTGGCCAACAACGTTTTTTGCATTCCTGCAAATAAATTGTTTTATACTGTAAAATGGAGGTGAGTGTAACTTATTTTTTTAATAAAGTTTTTGATTTCTATCTGTGTCGTACTGTTTGGAATGACATCGTCCTGAGCATTAGGGGTCACCGGGCTGATGTTTATCTCAAACCTGTCTGACTGCTCTTGTCCAGAAGTTCATCTTAAAGTACAGGTAATCTACTCATTTTCTCTTTTTGGTATATTGTCCGTGGTCTAGTTCACATTTTCGGATGAATAAAACTAGAGACATTAGAGTCATGCATTCAACCTTTTGGGGTACATTTTATTTGTAATGCGCGTATCAACCATGCATATTTGACTGCAGTGATGATCGAATGATGTTTTCCACCGGATGTCAGTCAATTTTCTGAGGGAAAAGTACACATTTAATCATGACGCCTATGTGGGCTTCTCATGGAACCTGTATTTCCTGTCATTTGCCTGGATCGTAAATAAGAATCGCCGCAAGATATTGAAATAGTTCCAGTGCTTCGCGTGTCATTTAGCTGCGCACAAACTGGGCGGAGATGACATCATGCGTATCGCTGAAAATAAGCACGCATGGCCTGCAAATCAAATGCTCCAGATAAGCGAGAAATGTCGCTCCAGAACGCGGCCATTTAAACAGAAACCTGCACTCATGGCATCGGGAATGCATGTATAGATGATAATAAAAAAATAGTTAACATATGAAAGAGGCTTCTTTGAACGCCAACCCGGCGTTGTCAAGCGTGCGTGCGTATTTATTCCGCCCCTGCCTCGGCGAACGCGCATGTATCCGATAGAAATAATGTCAAGTAAATACGGCAAGACAACAGAGATGGTGAGTAAGCTGCATCTTTAATTAAACGACTTCTCACAAAAAAAAAAAACCCACACAAATATTTTTGAATGAACGTGTGTTTTTCTACGCCTTTGTCAACGCGACCCATTTTAACAGCGTTCTCCGCCTTGCTGTCTTCTATTAACAGTAGTGCACATGTGTACGCTCGCAATATGGGATTCATCAGAGTTTATCTGCAGAAAATGAGACGCGGGGTCAGGCTCGAACTACTCCGAGAGCTTGCCCGTCAGTATCCCGTGTTCTGCTTTCTGCTGGTGATCCTGTTACTGTCAACCGTCCTGCTAAACAGGTACAATTAACGTGTCCTCTTCATTTCATTCCTCCTCCATCCAAGCCCTAGATGTCATAATTGTCTGAACAGTGGTTCCACGCAGCAACATATAAATGTTTGTATTTCTCTTTACAGATATTTGCACATACTAATGGTATTTTGGTCGTTTCTGGCTGGAGTTGTGACGTTTTACTGTTCTCTGGGACCAGAGTCTCTGCTGCCCAACGTCTTAACGTCCATTAGGCCAAAAATCAAGGTAAAGTCGGCCAAGTAGGAAATGGGGTTGTGAGGTTGAAAACAAACAATACTTCCGGATGATGATAAATCATTGCTGTAGCTGCACTTACAGACAGATAGACAAATCGCAGGCCATGTTCTCTGACTCTGTGCCGTATGTACATGTGTTACATGTGATACATGTGTTCTGTGCCTAGTCATACCAACAGGAGCTCTTCCCCCTTGGTCACAGTTGTGCTGTGTGTGGAAAAATAAAATGCAAAAGGCACAGGTGAGTCACCTGACCAGCAAGTTATTTTTAAGTAATATATATATATATATATATATATATATATATATATATATATATATATACACACATTGTCATGGTGCATGTCACAACCACTCAAGCAGCATACACACACTTGTCTGGAATAGTTATTAATCTGAGGGTGATTAATCTGATGGTGTTTAATCAGAATATTGCAGACCCCTCATATCCCACAGGAATATTCCCCGACACTTAAAACCCAAACAGAAGAACATCACTGGAAGGTTTACTTAACCTTTAATGGCACGACAGGAGGGCTGGGGTGTACTTGTACCCACAACCTTCAGGAAACTGATTTAAGCCTGTCCATAGTACAGTCCCACACAATGATAGATAATCTACTCAGTGGATGGTCCTCTGATATTACATGACACTTCTGACATGCTCCCTTCAACTGATTGCATACCAAATGATTTACAACAATTTAAAGGTAAATGAAGAGACCAATGCCTTAGTTTCTTGCTTATGTTCCCAGATGCTTCTTCTGGTGGTCAGATAATATGCCTATATCTATTACACAGACCCACTCTGCTCCTTGAGAACTACCAACCCTGGCTTGACCTGCAAATTCCTTCCAAAGTGGACGTCTCCCTTTCAGAGGTCAAATATAGATATACACATTTTCTACAGTTTTGAGTGATATCAATTCCATCACATTCTCAAGATGTTTATTTTTTTCTTAACTGTTTTCTAGATTCTTGAACTGGTTTTGGAGAACTTTGTGTATCCTTGGTATAGGTAATGGTTCTATTTGTTTTGGTGCTGTATTTGACACAATAGAAGGCATAAAAACAGATGAAAGAAATCCAGATGAACTGGCTGTGGTGTTGCTGAAGATTGATATCAACATGTGTTGTTCACAGAGACATCACCGACGATGAGGCCTTCGTGGACGAACTGCGCGTGACGTTGCGTTTCTTCGCCGCCGTGTTGGTCCGTCGGATCCAGAAGGTGTTGACAACAGACGTGACGACAAGCCGTGTGCACGTCAACGGGACGAGTTGTGTCTTAACGTCTGGACGTGATGCCTCTCCACTCTCTTAGGTGGACGTGGCCTCCCTGATCACACGCAAGCTGCTGAAAGTCTCCATGAAGCACATTGAGATCATCAGCAAGGCCAGGCAGAAAGGTACGGCAGGAAGAGGACATTATAACAAAGAGACCACAGGCATCTCCTCTCGTTTAGGAAGAGAGGATGGTGGAGGGGTGGGGCTGCTTGACTTCCAACTAAGCCAAAAGGTTCTGGGTTCAAACTGTCTGTCTCCACAGATATGTCTCCATTGAGCAAGATTCCCAACGCCGTACCTACTCAATAATGGATCAAAGATATTGATATGTTGGATAAAACAGTCTGATAAATTATTGGATATTAAGTAAATAAGGTTTATTTACATAACCCTATTAACAGACATGTGACACACAGTGCTAAGCATATGACCAGTGCTAAACATGGTAATAGCACATAGTACAATAATCCTTGTGCTAGCCAAAAGCCTGCCTGAAACAATCAGTCTTTTGCTGCTTTTTAAAGTCAACAGAGTGCACAGTACCCAGACCTGGAGTGTTCCATAGACTTGGAGCCAGTGCTCCAAAAGCATGATCAAATAGTATAAGACCTAATGCACAGGAATGTCACGACAGGAATGTAACGACATGTAACAACATGTCAACAACAACAACAACAAGGACAGACGCAAAATAATGTTTTAGAATCTTTGCGTGCAAAATAGACTTTGGTGCTATGTATGTAGAGGAGCATACAGCCTTGCTGTATTTGCCCTCCTTGTGCTTTGCTCTGTTCAAGCAATTGATTACATTTCCCTTTTGAATTGAATTACAAATATGAAATGATATTCACACACTTTAATTAAACTTTAAACTTTATGCTTTAATTGTGCATAAAGGTATATATATATATATATATTCATCCCGTGATATCTCTAAATTGGCATTTGCCTGTCTTACCCACATTAGGCGCCAGTAGCTTACATGTCCACATGTCAAACCCCACAAATGTATGACAACAATGTACTGATTGTAAGTGGCTTTGGACAAAAGCGTCTGCTAAATGTAAATTCAGAAGAGTGTTTTTGTTTGAGAACTTGGGTTGACTTTGCTTGACTCCACGGCCCAGACCGTCCAGCCTGGTTGTTATTGTGTCCGAGTCCCTCTCAAGGAGAAGTCTCGCTCTGAACTCTTGTTGTTTTCCCCATTGTCATTACAATGTCAACTCTCCCTCCCCCAAATCTTTTAGATAACACTTAGCTCTCTGTAGTCCAACACAAGAAACTCTCCTCTGTCCAGCTTTCTCTCACGTTTCAACCGTTCCCTTCCTGCAACAACTAAACCATTGAGAGACTTCTCATTTTGTGAGACTTTGTTGGGCACAATAACAAACAGACTGGATCAAGCCCAAGGTAAAGAAGAAGACATTCTCTGTAGGGATCATTTATCCTTGATCCTCCATAATGCTAGTATATAATCTGAGCCTGTCGGCAACAAAAAAACAAGCATTGTTAGAGCACAGTCATTGACCGGGCGCTAATGCCCCAGAGGATAACATTGTAAATGCAAATGCAAGCAAACACTAACCCAGCAAACTCTGCTTCTGGACGCACAAAGACAATTAACTGCCTGAATGTTTGCCCCGTCTGAAAAAGACAGGCAAACATCAAATGACGTCAAAACCCATCAGTATTAAGCTGGAGCCACCTGTCCTCTCTCTCTCTCTCCCTCCAGTGAAGAACGCAGAGTACCTGCAGCAGGCAGCGCTGGAGGAGTACGGCCCTGACCTCCACATGGCCCTGCGCAGCCGCCGGGACGAGCTGCTCTACCTCCGGAAGCTCACCGAGATCCTGTTCCCGTACATCCTCCCGCCCAAGGCTTTGGACTGCAGGTACCCGCCTGCTAATTGGTTGGTGCGCGGTCACCGCTCAGAAAGAAAGGCTCTCTCAAGGATGGAGACACATCTGGGATGTTGTTGTTGTTGTTGTTGTTGTTGCTGGGGCATGGGAGCAGGTCAGGAGAGGGGTTGGATAGTTTGTCAAAATGAATGCTGGCTACAATGTGTCATATGATGCGTCTAATCTTCATATGTTAATTTATTATATTACCATATGACGCATAATTTATTATATCGATGCACTCTATGGATAATTCTTTGAATATGCTCAATTAACTTTTTGTACAGGAGAAAATCTGACAACCCTACAGAAGACTGTGCCTTTGCTTCTTTTGTTTTCTATCGTCTATTTTGCGTTCTCCTCAGATCCCTCACCCTCCTGATAAGGGAGGTGCTGGCTGGTTCGGTGTTCCTTCCTTCCATGGATTATTTGGCTGATCCTGTGAGTCCGAGACACAGAGAACCATGTCTGCATAGCACTGGTGTCCCCCATGCACCTGCCCAGCCATGAGCTAGTCCCTTGATCAATCCTATCTAGGCATTTCTGGAATTGTGTTGGACTTTGTATTTCTCTTAAAGTCAAAATATATTCATTTGAATGCATAATATGCTATACAATGACTTATCTTTTGTTTCTTTTAGGACACAGTGAATCATTTAATCTTGCTTTTAATCGACAACTCTCCTGTAAGTGTGTGCTGAACAGTGAGGCGTATGAGTGTAATGCCTTCTATGCATGTTGATGCTAACTATGTATAATAATTAAATTTGTTATTATTTCAAACATTTTGAATAATCTGTAATTATAATCATTGATAAGCATTATTTTTTAAATTATTATTAAAATGATTTGACTGTACAGTTGTCCTCTGTAGATGGATAATGTTTTACACTGAGAATGTCACTCTGGTGCACATAGTGACTACTGTTTGTTCACCCAGCCTGAGGAGCCTACAGAGCCTACCTCAGCCCTGGTTCCTTTCCTGCAACGGTATGCTGACCCACGCAACAAGAAGCCCTCGGTCAGTACTGCTGTTCGGCCTGCTCCCCTCCACACTTTAACCCTAGGATCCACCAGACTCACCAGTGGCTTACAGCTGTGGATGTATTGTTGGGTAGAGGTGGTAGAGGACATGTTCCCTCTTCATATCCCTCATACACCCTTTAACTTACAACACCATGCAACCATTGTAGACTGTCTGTTGTAGTCTGTAGTCTGTTGTAAAATTGCATGTTTACCTTTAGTATTAGGAAATGTCTTGTCTTGTCTGTTGTGCCTGCGCACTTTATCTGTTTCACTGTGGGAGGGTGAGAAACGTCCTCTCGATGCCTTTGTATGTCTCGACATGTGAAGGAATTGACATCAAAGCTACTTTGAACCTTGACCTTTGAACTAATAACCCACTGAATGTTTATTTCTGAATGCACTCATTTAATTATTAAGGTACTGTACTTTGTTGTTAAAAGGTTATGATAGTGATGAGGAGGATGATGATGATGATGATGATGATTTGAAGGTCCTGAAGTTGGAGCTGAAGGAGATCCGGGAGCAGCAAGACCTTCTCTTCCGCTTCATGAACTTCCTGAAGCAAGAGGGAGCCGTCCATGTTCTCCAGTTCTGCCTCACCGTTGGTAAGTCCCTCGCACATACTCACTGTACAGTGTATTTGATATTCACTGTACAGTGTATTTGCCAAAATTGGTAAAACATTAACGTTAAATGAGAGATATTTGGAGTATTTACAAGGGCATGGTGCAAGGCAAGGTGAACAATCATAAATCAATATCGGGTTAGAAAGAAAGCTCCTCTTTATATTAAGAACTGTGATATGAACCCTGGCTGTGAATCATTCGTGTTGTTCATAGTGGCGGTCATTTTACACATTTTATACACCCGTGTGTCATCAATAAGGTAAAGTTTCATTAATGTAGCATATAATGTTAATGGTTGTCTACCGTAACCTTAAAATTTGTTACCTCATGCGTTCACACTGTAGCTACTCATGCTGTGAGCATACAGATATACGTTCTGTACATTTATTTTTGTATATATTAATTACTAATGAATAATTAATTAATTAATTGTAATCATTTTTATTTCCTAATGTGGGATAATGAAGTACATCTGATGTCCTCACCTGACATTTTCAGAGGAGTTCAACGATCAGATCCTGTGCCCCGAGCTGTCTGACGCCCAGAAGGTGCTGCTCCACGAGGAGGTGAAGAAGATCTACACCACCTACTGCCTGGACGAGAGCATCGACAAGATCCGCTTTGACTGCTTCATCGTGGAAGAAATACGCAACAGTATGTGAAGAACCCAAATGTCAATTCCGAATCAAATGCTGCAGAGACCGCCTTTCTATATTAAATAATTAAAGAGGCACTGGTTTTTGGCCCGAACCCATGAATAATATTAAGTCATAATTGATGTTGAAAAAGATTCAAAAGTAAGACTATGGATTAATAATGCAGCATGTTGCTTCTCCCCAGTCGCAGAAGGCCCATATGGAGAGGTGGTGAAGCTACAGACGATGAGATGTTTGTTTGAAGCCTACGAGCATGTCCTGTCCCTCCTGGAAAATGTATTCACCCCCATGTTCTGTCACAGTGACGAGGTCAGCGTTTATTCAACAATAATAATAATAATAATCATTGTATGATTTACGATACTGAGATACCAAATATTCAATGTTGTTGTTTCTCACAACAGCGTGCATTTGTGAGATTATGGAGCGGAGATTTTTATTATTATTTCATCATACATTTTTGTTTTTTTGGTGTAATGGTCAGTAGCAGACTCAGTTAAAAATGATTTGACCCGTTTCTGCCGTTTTTCTACCTACCGAGCTCCACTCAGCCGTGGTGGTGTATCAATGGCAGACACATGGCCCGGGCCCTTGGGCTGCGGTAGACAGGTTGACAGGGTGCCAGCACAACTTTCAGCCTTCAAAGGACCCCTGGTTAAGCAGCCATTGTCTGCTGCAGGAAGGCCGTGCCTCCCTTAGAACACACCCATGCTCTTCTGAATAACTCTGGTGCTTAGGAGAGAGGCAGCGTCTCTGTAGGGACGAGCTCTTAAAAGACTGTGTGTTCATTACTACAAGGTTGATACTGAGTCAATGTATTGTATTGTAACAACACTCCCTCCATTTTCCCTGCAGTACTTCCGTCAGCTCCTGAGAGGGGCGGAGTCCCCAGCCAGGAATTCAAGGATGAGCAGGTGTGTGTGTGTGTGTGTGTGTGTGTGTGTGTGTGTGTGTGTGTGTGTGTGTGTGTGTGTGTGTGTGTGTGTGTGTGTGTGTGTGTGTGTGTGTGTGTGTGTGTGTGTGTGTGCGTGTGTGCGTGTGTGCGTGAGTGCGTGCGTGCGTGCGTGAGATCCGTGATCTGCCTTGTTCCTGCCTTCATGCTCACCAATGATGGGATGTCAAAAGTAATGTTAAAAAGTAACATTCTATTATCTATCACTAACTAACTAAATGAGTTCAGAAAAAAAATATGAAAGTTCTGTATCACAGTGGCTACTGCAGTGTTTAAACTATAGTCTATATTACAGCGTGTATACACACACACACACACACACACACACACACACACATTAACTTGGTCAATGATGGTGTCACATGCTGTGTTTCATCATTATCATCTTGGGGGCGTGGTCTTTATGCCACTAACGCCCTGTGCATATTATTTCAGAAATAGCCTCAGTTTGGATGACATCCGGTAAGTAGCACCTAGCATCGGTGTGGTGACGACCACAGAAGCTAACTAGGTAGCATCGCTGCTGCTGCTGCTGCTGCACGTTGCGTTGCCAGATAAACCATGTTCATCATGCCCGACTCTGGCCTGCAGTCGAAGCCGTATTGCCATTAGCAATATGTCAGGGAGTTCATAATGTGTGTGATACATAATGATGCCAAAATATGTGCACTATGTTTGGTTTTGTAATGCAAATGTAGGCTATGGAGGAAATGGCTAGGCATTTATTTTGAGAGCTTATTTTTTTGATTCTCTTTTGGTCTCGAATTACATTTTCAATGTAATTATTCTTTGCATTTAAAATGATTGTACCTAGAAAATCATTGAGCATACATACCTGATAGATTTGTATTATTATTTGAATGTCTTACCTGCTCACTCGGTTTATGGCAGCATTAAACTCTCATTGAGGGAACAGGAGATGGCAGCGATTGGTTCTCATTGGTTGAGCACCAGCCGCGGGCCGTCCTCATTGGCTAGCACCCTCCGGGGCCGTTTCCATGTTTTGACCACAAACCCTGATCCATTGTTGGCCCATCGATCTCCCATCACGGCGCCTCACTGCCACTACAGACTCTTGCCTTGTCTGTGACATGTCCACTCACTGTCATTCTCTCCTTTTGTCATTCTCCCCTACGGTTGTCTCTCTCTGTCTGTGTCCTCTCTCTGTCCCTCTCACACTTTTCTTTCTGTCTGTCTCACACACCTCTCCTTCTGTCTGTCTCACACACTTTCCTCTGTCTGTCTCACACGCTTCTCTGCCTGTCCGTATCCCACACTGGTCTGTCTGTCTGTCCCCGTCTCCCTCCATCTTCTGGGGGTGGCGGGGGGAGGTGGCGTTTCCTCCTCATAGCTCCTGGGACTGGAGCCCCGAGTCCCCCTCCTTCTCCTCCTCCCTTTTCACCGCCTCTGGCAGCTCGTCCCCCGCATCTCTAAACCCCCTCCATGCCCAGTCCACCTTCACCACCTCCCCATACGGCCCGCTAACCCACCGCCACACCTCCCCCAAGTAAGTCTGGGCCGCGGGGCGGCCGCCGTGCCGAGCTCCATCTCTCCATCTCATCATCTCTTTATCTCTCCATCTCTTCACCTCTCCATCTCGTCATCTCTTTATCTCTCCACCTCTCCATCTCTTTATCTCTCTATCTCTTTATCTCTTCATTTCCATCTCTCCATTTCTTTATCTCTCCATCTCTTCATTTCCATCTGTTCATCTCTTCATATCCATCTCTTCATCTCTTTATCTCTCCATCTCTTCATTTCCAACTCTCCATCTCTTTATCTCCATCTCTTCATTTCCATCTCTTCATCTCTCCATCCTGTGTTTTTTAACAGTACTGTCCTCCTGTGCCGTTTTTCAACACAAGGCCCTCGCCCCTCCCATCCCCCCCTCCCCCTCCCGTCACCCCTTCTGTCCTGCACGGAGCCACCTATGCATGGGAACGACACTGTGCACTGTTCACCTCCATGCTGTGTCCGTATGTCCTCCTCCGCAGTCCCGTTGGCTGGGTGGTTGCCTCGCCCGGCGCCACGTGGCGGGCGGCGTGCTGCACACCAGGAGATCCACCAGACCCAGAGACTGTGCTCTTGTCGCGCTCCGCACGTCTCCTCTGACTCGCATCTCCCCCGTCGGTTCTGCTCACCCCCCACCCCCCCCCCACCGCCGCCGGCGCCGCCGCTGCCGTTGCCATGACGGCGCTGCGTCCGCCCCGGCGGCCCGGCGGCATGACTCCCCCGTTTGGCTTCCCCCCCCCCCCCCCCCCCCTCTCGGAATCCCCACACATGCAACAACACCTGGCTGCACCTTGCCCTCCCCTCCCTCCCCCCCCCTGCCTTAATCCCTTCCCCCCCTTTCCTCCCTTCCGTCTGTCCCCTCCCCCCCCTCCGTCGGATCAGCATTTGAAAGAACCCCCCGTCCCCCCGTCCCCCCCCTCCCCCTCGCCTTCCCTCTCTCCCTGCTCCCATCTGGTTTCCTCTTAGGTGACCATTCCCTCTCTCTCTCTCTCTCTCTCTTCCCCCGCCTTCTTGCAGAAACACGTCCAAAAGGGGCGAGTCGTTCGGGATCAGTAAGATCGGCAGCAAGATCAAAGGCGTGTTCAAGAGCACCACCATGGAGGGGGCCATGCTGCCCTCCTACGGCCTGGTGGAGGGAGAGGACGACATGGTAGGTGGTCCGGCCCCCCCGCTCAGCACAGCTTCCCCTCATTCTCACCACTTCAAGTCATTGTTATAGTGCATGATTTTTCTAGACTTTTTTTTTTTTTTTTAGAGGTGGCTATGCTGTGTGCACTGCGATTTAATTTCCAGTATGAATCTTTTCCATACAAAACCTGTACTGCTTATGAGCCGTCCATCTTTCACCAGTAAGAGCTGAGCATGGCTGTGGTAATGGCTGCTTGCTACCACATGGTGGCAGTGCTGGGTAAGGAACAGCACAGTCTGTTGCAAATCCAAAGTGGCGGTTTTCTAAAATGCTACACTTTTATTAAAATGAAGGCAAATGGTCCTCTGAGTTTACTACATGTGTGTTTTCTATGTTTGGTCGTCAAATGCTTTCCTGTAGACTATTGGGAGCTTGTATTTGAGTAAAAAAAGGACATCCTGCAATTATGGCAAATAGGCTTCCTTTGTTTGGTTTTCTATTTCCTTTCCGTGGGACCTGCTGAATGACAATATTGTTGAAAGACTGACAAAAGATGAACCTTTTGACCCGGAACCTATTCATTTGATTAAATTCATGTAATTTATGAAAAGTAACAATCACGGTCGTAGATTTAAGGTTTGAGTAATTACATAAAATCTTTAATCCTTAACGCTAGGATAGGCAATTTGGAGAAACCTTGAAACACTTGACTAGCTTGCTAGCCTCAGGGATAGGTCTGCTGAGTATTACATAAGACTCTGGTGGTGCACAGTGCCCACAGGTAGCCCCGCATGTTGGTACACAGACAGGTAGGCCGTCCAATAATTTCATATATTCATATTATATAATTCATATTCAATAATTAGACAGGCTTATTACAGGCCTGCAGCCTACAGCCACAGATACCATCGTATGTCTTTGTTTGTCAGAGAATTTGATGGTCTGGAGGGGATTTCAACACATATGACGAATGCTTCTAAAATACATTGCTTTAATTATGTTCCGAACCCCCCCCCCCCCCCTATTTGTCCCTGTCCCCTCCACCTCCCCTCCGCCTCCCTGCAGGTGGAGGAGGCCATGATGGTGCTGGAGGACGACTCCCCGGTGGAGGCGGTCTCCACGCCCAGCACCCCGCGCAACCTGTCGGCCTGGACCATCAGCATCCCCTACATCGACTTCTACGACGACGAGGTGAAGCGGGAGCGGGTGCCCGTCTTCTGCATCGACGTGGAGCGCAACGACCGCAAGGCCGGTGAGCCGGGGGGGGGGCTTGACGGACCCTCGCTCTGATTGAGCCGTTGAACTGTGTTGCTCCGCTGTCTGAGTCTGACGTGTGTGGGACGCTGCTCGCTGGCCCGCACCGACCGCTGTGTTTACTGAACTTCAGTCTCTCGCCGGGCCGATCGTACTGCTCGGGGGGAACGAGGGCGTCGTATTGAACTGTCGTTATCTTGTAATTGATTGCGTTCGCGCGGCGCGTTTCAAGGCGCCCCGAAGCGCTTTACATCGTGAGTGCAGTGTGTGTGGGTGTGTGTGGTTGTGTGTGTGTGTGTGTGTGTGTGGTTGTGTGTGTGTGTGTGTGTGCGTGTGTGTGTGTGTGTGTGGTTGTGTGTGTGTGTGTGTGTGTGTGGTTGTGTGTGTGTGTGTGTGTGCGTGTGTGTGTGTGTGTGTGGTTGTGTGTGTGTGTGTATGACACCTCGTCCACTGCCGGTGTGTGGCACCCACCCGGGTGAAGCGCTGCTGCTCATGTGAGCCACGATGCTCACCACTCTGGCTGTCACAGTGGAGAGGTGCGGAATGAGGAGATCATCCAACCAGAGACCGGGGAGATGATTAGGGGCCCGTGCTGGTACAAGAGCCGGGATTAACACCCCTATACCAAAGACGTGAGGGTGATATTCAGTGATGGGAAAGTTAAGCCTGATCCGTAACGTGGTACTCTGGTATTACCACATTTCACAAATAGTTAGACGTTTCTAAATGAACAGGTGTATAGTCTAACTAGCAACAACATATGCCATGAAAGATATAACCAATTCTACTTACTACAGAGTCCCCATCTCTGTCCTGGGGCATTAGTGTTATATTAGTGTTATTACATAGCCTAGAGGGATGGGCACTACTGGCCCTGCCAACACCTCTACCAGCACCAACTGGTCTCCCATCCCAGGATGGACCAGGACCAGCCCTGCTTAGCTTCCGGGGAAGCCAGTATTGCTATGCCGTGGTGCTGGGTATCTTGGCAACACAATCTCTTTGACTGACTGCATGTCTGTTCCCTGGTGTCTGTGTGTAGTTGGGCATGAGACGGAGAGCTGGTCAGTGTACAGAAGGTACCTGGAGTTCTACGTGCTGGAGTCCAAGCTCACAGAGTTCCATGGTAGGTCTTCCTGTTGACTCCCACTGCGAATAACACATTCTATATTTGCATTATGGTGGCCACAGTGGTACTTTAAGGAAGGATGTGAATGTGTTAAGAAATCGATGGCTTCTATTGAAATCCATACTATTTTTGACTCATTTGCTTTCCCACCAGTAAGGGATAAGTGAGTGTGGAGCTGGTAATTGTGGGTTGTAACAACATAATGTCAGCGTTAGTAAGGGACAGTACAGCAAGTAGACAACTGACAATACAGATTTTCTATTGTCTTTATATGAAATATTTGTTCTTTGCAGTTTGGTGAAAACGCGGCTCTTGCAGCACCAGGACGTGTCCTCATATATTGTAGTTGTCTGAGAATGACTGGGCTGACTTAACAACAACCCCCCCCCCCTCACCTTCACAGGGTCGTTCCCTGATGCTCAGCTGCCCTCCAAGAGGATCATTGGTCCCAAGAACTACGAGTTCCTCACCTCAAAGAGGGAGGAGTTCCAGGAGTATCTTCAGGTACGACCTTCGGGACATTCTGTTGACTCCATGTCAGTTACTGCCCCAGATGATGGGCCATCTCACTATTAGAGTTCATGCTGCTGGTTGATTTAGCAGCAGGGATGCAGACATCTGTTAAACATTCATTAAACGCATTTGAACCATGACGTTCAACCTTCAGAGTTCAACCTTCAAAATGATGTTCTAAATTATGTTCAGAGAACATTGTTTTACCCCCCAAAAGATCCCTGCTCGGGTCAGAGTACTTTCGAAAAGTGCTGGAACTTTGGGGGTGGGGCTTGCAGCGCTGAACACCTCTGATTGGTCCATAGGTCCTCGGAGGATTTTATTTCGGCCATTTCAACATCTGCAGCCGCAAACCGAACGACCGTTTTTTTTGTTCACTTGGACCTGCAGTAAATCATCCTCTTATCACATCTGTAGTGGTAAACTACATTTGTCTCATTCATCGACAGCGCTACAAGCCAATGTATACTTGCACTGCAGGACACAGAATTTTGGTTGCTTTTGATATATTACGTTATATTATATTACGATACATTATTTTATTATGATATATATATATATATATATATATATATATATATATATATATATATATATATATATATATATATATATATATATATTTTGGATGAAAGCCCCAAATGGTTCTTGGTGTGTCCCCTATCACAGAAGCTGCTGCAGCATCCAGAGCTGATCAACAGTCAGCTGCTGGCCGACTTCCTGTCCCCTCACAGCATGGAGTCCCAGTTCCTGGACAAGATGTTACCGGACGTCAACCTCGGTACGTTAGGGACGGGGTTCAAGTCTGGCTGTGCAAACTACTGAAGGCTGACACTCTGGCGTGCGTGCACGCATGAAGGGCTGCATTGACAGAAATCTGTGTCCCTCTGGGAAGAAGGTGTATTGTGACAGAGACGTATTTCACTGGGCTGCACTGTTTTGTTTTCACAGGAAAAATCATTAAGTCAGTACCCAGCAAGCTGATAAAAGAGGTAAATGATTGGCCCGGTCCAATTCTTGGCAAACTTTAACACGTTAGCAAGGCATTGCATCTCTGTGTAACTACACACTGTGTAACAGCGTGTAAGAACGTAGCGAGGAGGTCCTTACACACTGCCCCTGCTTCTTCTCCCCGTTGTGTTGGTCCGTCCTCTGTAGAAAGGACAGCACCTTGAGCCATTCATTCAGTCCTTCTTCAACTCCTGTGAGTCTCCCAAACCCAAGCCCAGCCGCCCAGAGCTCACCATCCTCAGCCCCACCTCTGAGAACGACAAAAAGGTTTGGATTGTCTGCAGCGTTTTCTTTCCCCTCACACCCCCACCCCTCGTGTTTGCTGTGAAATCGATCAAAGCTGTCATTTCCTCCCCTTAAGTGCCGTCACACAACGGTTCGATTACAAATCTGGTCCCTTTTGGGCATAATTGTTTGATCTGCTTTCTCGAAAACATTTACACCATCTATATTTGTTGCCACGGTGTTGTGTTATTTTGGAGTACCACAAGGCCACGCTGTGAAACGTAATTACACATTTGCTATGTGTATTGCACACTAATTTTGGCATTTCAGCACACATTATTTCAGCAGTGTTTCAACTTTTATAAAATAAAAAAAAGACCTGAGAAAGTAACTTCAATAACTTCAATAATTTCCGATGCTTTGTAAAATGAGAGCAGTTGTGCATTCTAAACCTGATCAAAGTGCTGTGTAGCTGCATTCTGTGAGGCCCAGGGACCGTGTCAAAGTGCAGCGCAGCTTTGGAGCCCAGGGACTGTCTCAAAGTACAGCGCCAGTGTAGAGCCAAGGGAGCGTCTCAAAGTGCAGCGCGGCTGGCTGTGGGGCCCAGGGAGCGCCTCAAAGTGCAGCGCGGCTGTGGAGCCCAGGGAGCGTCTCATCGCTCTCCCCTTCTCACCCGCAGCTCTTCACCGACGTCTTCAAGAACAACGCCGGCCGCTCGGAGGCCACGGAGAAGAGGCACAACCAGAACTACTTCATGGAGATGGTGACGGTGGAAGGCGTGTACGACTACCTCATGTATTTAGGTACGTCAGTGGAGTCCCTGGTGATCCCGTGATCTGGGACCGTCCGCCGTCACTGACCTGTGTCGTGTGTCGTGAGTCCCCTTCCTGTTGGCCCCCCATCTGCTAAGAGCAACGCGTCACGCTCGGATCACAGATATCCACCAACACGCAGCGGTGACATGCTTCTCCATGAGCTTCATCAGTGTAGAACTAAAGAAGAACATAAGAATACACATGATATACATACAGACTCAGGTGACAAACACAGGTACGGACCGCATTGTCCTCACCTCTGGGTGTGTCCGGTCACCTCCCTCCGTCAGGCCGGGTGGTGTTCCGCATGCCCGACTGGATGCACCACCTGCTGATGGGGGGCCGGATCCTGCTGAAGAACACGCTGGAGGCCTACATAGACCACTGCCTGGGCTACAAGCTGGGCCGCGTGGTCCAGGAGCAGAGGCTGGTCTCCCTCATCACCCTGCTCAGAGGTACCGCCACACACACACCAAATGTCAGGGAAGGAGAAAGAAAACAAAGCCACTTTCAGCTAGCTTTTGAAAGTGGCACAAAAAAAATGGTGCCTTGATAACTTATTTATGCAGGCGTATTGGTCACCTTTTCACCAATTCAACACAAACACATTTTTGACCGCTCATGCAATTTCCACTGCAAAGTGATTTTTTTTTGTGGTGTTTTGCTGTAAGTGAAATCACTGTTTCAGAACAGAGAGTACAGGGCATGCTTAGCGCGTGTGTGGGTCCCCTCTTCGCCACAGATTCGGTGTTCTGTGAAAGCAGCCAGCCGAGGTGCGCGCCGGACAAGAAGAAGAGGGCCAAGAGATCGTTCGAGGAGATGATGGGCTACATCCCGGGTGAGGACCCCCCCCCCCCCCCCCCCGGCACGGCAACCGCTCTGACTGCAGACGCACGGAAACGGGGGAAACAGTCTGTGATTTCTTTTCCCCGCCGCAGATTTCCTGGCCAAATGCATCGGGGAGGAGGCCAAGTACGAGGGCGTGCGGCTGCTGTTTGACGGGCTGCAGCAGGCGGTGTTGAACAAACAGGTGCAGCGCCGCGCGACGCACCGCCACAGATACCGACCAGGAGACAAAGGAAGCGCGTAGCGTCTCTCTCGTGAGACGACAGAGCTGGAAAGTCGCACAAACAACGTAGTCAGCCGTTGGGCTGTGGGTGCATTATCACACTGTGCTTTACAGTAGACTTGTCATCCTTAACTTTGTCAAGTTTATTTTTTTTTTGTGTGTGCTTCTTTTTGGAATCGCTCTTAAATGGATTGCATGCTGTGATGCTCCTCGGGTGCTTTGGATGAAAAGTTACTCAACGTTCATGTATTTCACTCCCTCAGCTGACGTACGTGCTTCTGGATATCGCCATTCTAGAACTGTTTCCCGAACTAAACAAGGTAATAAATAAGCGATAAAACGAGGTGAAATTAATTGTGGCCCCTATCAGTATCAAGGTGTTTACCTGCCATGTATTGGAACATAGGTTCACTAATGAACCGGACTCTGGGCAGGCTGCCGCTTGTTTAACTCCCTTGGCAAAGCTCACTAGGTTTACCCTCAGGTATACATTAATTGGATTGGCTCAGGAAAGGCTCCACGGTACGGCTCGACCACAGGCCCGTTGTAGTGGCAAAGTATTTCAAGTCACACTGGAGCATACAATTTTGGCATCTCTGTTTCTGTTTTATACTTAGAAACAGACTATACTATTATAGTCTGTTTCTACAGTAAGTATTTGTGGCTAGGCACCTCGTATCGTGGATCAATAGCTCTGATCATGGCTGTAAAGCCGCGTCTCTCTACCGTTTGAAAAGGGACCATGTCCTTACACAAGTGAATGGCACTTTCATTTTTTTATGGTAATTTCACTCCATCGTGGGCTCTTCCTATTGTAAGGAGTACCTTTTGAAAATGACTGTTGATGAAGAGGACGATGATGCGTTTCAGCTCGTGGCTCTAAATTTATCGGGTTGTGGGTAGATTGCGTCATCAATATGCGTTATCTCGATAGAGCATAGAATTAAAATCTCTATCGTAGGCCATTTTTTTAAATCATGTATATCGTATATCGTTTATATTGTGCATTACTGGTGTGATATTATAGTTAATATTAATATTTTGCCCTTGATGCAGAGGAGTCATAATAAGGGAAAGTGAACGTTCTAGCATTGGAAAGAAAAGGATGGGTGTTGTTTGGACCCCTGGCGCTCTGTGAGACTGGGTGTGACTGGGGACTGGGGGACAGAGGGCAGTGTACTGGGCCCATGGGCTACTCTAATTAGATTTAATTAGCTTTTAACACAGGCACACATGTACACACCCACATCGTAGTCACGTATAGGATGGAACATGATCCCTGGGTTTGTATTGCCTCACTTCTTTTGTTATGAATGGAGGAGATTCTTCTCACTTCATAGTTTTATTTGATCGATTCAGCTCCTGGTTATTTCGCAATACCCTCCTATTTTCCGAAAGACGAAACGTATACGTCCGTTCCTGGGAACATTTTTCTCACCACCTTGTCTTTTCTCCGCAGCAGGTTCAGAAGGAGGCCAGTGTGGTCCCTCCGTGGATATGAAGGTGAAGGGAGGGAGGGAGGCGAGTGAGTGCCTGCGTCGCCATGGAAACAAAGCGGTACTGTACCGATGCACGGCGGCCGTCCGAGACGCCGCGCTTGGCTGAGGGGGGAAATAACATGATCCGGGGGATTCAGCCCTGGTCCTGATTTATTTATTCATATTTATTTTTGCATGTGCAACATCGTGTAAATAACAACATGTGGAGATAGACACTTGGGGTAGGCCTGCATAGACATTTGTACAGGAAAAGCCAATGGTGTTATTGGTAACATTTTTGGAAACGAGACAACACTGAGATGATCATACAAGCCAAATGTTCATAATTGAAACTGATTGCCTTATTTATTGTTGCCAGAGTTGGCTTGGATGGGTCCTGTTGTATAATCAATACATGGGATGAAATGGTCTTTTTCTTTTTTTTACATTTGTTAATGTCTAACAGGAAGTTGATTAAACTACTACAGTTGATTGAGTCTCTTTCTTTTCTGATTATCTGGGATTGCCTTGGCTTCAACCACCAGTTTGTGATCTCTCAGGCCACCAGATGCTACTGTGTGCTGGAGGTAACTTCTCCTATCTGGTCAGTGTGGCTGTGAGGATGACTGTGCTTATCACAGCCTTGCAATCCCCCTGGGCTTTCTGTCGCATCGGAAGGTCTTGCGCAACAAGATGATCACACCAGCGTGCTTCATACTTAAGGAGGAAGAAATGACACTTTCACATGTCATGGATGATTTGACTTCTTTATTTACTTCTCTACCACCGATGTGCTAATAAGTGCAAATATATAAAAATACATTTCTAATCCCTTCGATTCCCCTAGCACTTAATAAATGTTGAGTTAAACTCTTGATTTGTGTGTCTATGTATGTATGTATGTGTATATATATATATATATATATATATATATATATATATATATACTGTATATATAATATGTTCCTACCATACATTGACAGATATTTATTGTGTCACTGAGACTGGTCATTAAAAGAGACACACTATCTCGGCGTCAATAAGATGAGAACCTTGTCAGGGCTAGTCGGCACATTCATGGCTCTCCTTTCAGTGTGGCTCGCTCAGTATTTCACACAAGTGAGGGACGATCACATGATCGTGGACAGGCCCGTGCTCAGCAGCAGCAAGACAGCGCTGCTGGCCAAGCCTAACGAACGACTCACAGGACAATTTTGTGTCGTACTGTTTGTATCGTTCAAACGTGTTACAAACTTGATTCTGCCGTCCAGGGGAGGGTACACGCGCTTCTGCTCCATGATGTATTTAGAAAGAACGGCGACGTCCATGTCCCCTGAAAACACACAGACACACGGTTGTCAACCTAACAGCATAGTTACCCCGTTGGGCAATGCCATTCAGGATTTGGAGTGTCTATGAATCTAAATAATTTTGGATTCTGTTCATCGGCCGTATTCAATGTCTAACCTATAATTAAATCCAGGGGCGGCGCCAAGGGGGGCGGGCTTAGGGGTGCTACAGCCCCCCCTGGATTAGCCATAGCACCCCCAAGAAAATAATTTATTTATATTTATATGCCATCTCATTTCATAGCACCCCCGGAAAAGCGCCGAGCACCCCCATAGCACCTGCAGAAAAAAAAAGTCTGGCGCCGTCACTGTTTAAGTCACAATGATCTTTTTCTCAGCCCAACATAAAAACAACCTGGTTTCCCCTTGTCGTATTGTTGCTTTTACTGCAGAACATCGATTGCCCCCCCCGGCTCCTGTCCCCTCACCCCCCCTGCCCCCCCCCCGGCTCCTGTCCCCTCACCCCCTGGCTCCTGTCCCCTCATCCCCCGGCTCCTGTCCCCTCACCCCCCCTGCCCCCCCCCCCGGCTCCTGTCCCCTCACCCCCTGGCTCCTGTCCCCTCATCCCCCGGCTCCGGTCCCCTCATCCCCCGGCTCCGGTCCCCTCATCCCCCGGCTCTTGTCCCCCCCCCGTGGGTCCTGTCCTCTCACCCCCCCTCCCTCCGGCTCTTGTCTCCTCACCCCACCCCCCCGGCTCCTCCCCTCCCCCCCTGGCTCCTGTCCCCTCCCCCACCGGTGTCGTGCTTGAGCCTCTCGTCCCGCAGCATGTCGTATCCGTCCCCTCCGTCCGCGATGTACGACGTCACCACCACCTTGTACAGCTTCTCGGGCTCCAGCGGTTCGTACTCGGGCACGCGGCACATGGTGCACAGCAGCTCCAGGGACGCCACGCGCTGCCCTGCCGGCCGCTGGACGTCGTACTCCACACGGATGCCTGCGGGCGGTCGGAGGGGAGTCAGCGCCGGAGCGTCCTTACTGTACCATTTGTACTGCCCCTTTTATGGTAAACAGTACTTGAACAATACTGGAATGAATCTTGAATCTTTTCACGGAGGCGTCGTCCTCGCACAAACACAGGCGCTCTTAACTCTAATTATGGGTCTGCTCCTTTTGCGTAACAGGGATTGCAGTCGACTTATGTAGACTAGTTTAGCCTGCTACCCGTGTACATAAAAGCAGCAGGACCCATAATGTGTAATTGATGAGCATGGGTTATGGTGAACAGTAAATCGATCAAATTATTCATTCTCAAAGTGAAATTCTTCTTCTACCCTTTCATACAAAAAAGACATTTATTGTATGCATCAATAAATGCATACAATAAAGGTCGTAAATACCATCTATAGCCTATATAGACAGGGTCAATTTTCAAAAAAGATTAACCCCGAAGGCAAATCATGTTCATTTTTGGCATACAACGTTTTTAGGGGTTTTGAAGGGTGCTGAATTCAAATCTTCTGTATGCCAGGCTCAAAAATGTCCCATAATGCCTCAAAATGGATAAATCCAATATGGCCGCCGCCGCCAGGTCAAAATCTAATTAATCACTCATCTTTTTGACTGTACAAGGTAAAAACCTGAATGTAATGTACTTTTATAGGTTTACACATATGGGGAATTCAATGCCATGCTCAGATTTAAGATCAAGACTAAAGAAAATGCTTAAAATTAATGTACATGGTTAAAATTGTTGTCTCAGATATTGAATAGTTCATGAACAAAAGAGTGACAATAGTCGAACCTCAGATTGAGGAGGAACAATGCGGATTCCGCTCTGGTCGTGGAACAACGGACCAGCTCTTCACTCTTGCAAGAATCCTGGAGGGGGCCTGGGAGTATGCCCATCCGGTCCACATGTGTTTTGTAGATCTGGAGAAGGCGTTTGACCGGGTTCCCCGGGAGATATTGTGGGAGGTGCTGCGGGAGTATGGAGTGAGGCGGGCACTTCTCAGGGCCATCCAATCTCTGTACACCCAAAGCGAGAGCTGTGTCCGGGTTCTCGGCAGTAAGTCGGACTCGTTTCCGGTGGGGGTTGGCCTCCGCCAGGGCTGCGCTTTGTCACCAATCCTGTTTGTGGTCTTCATGGACAGGATATCGAGGCGTAGTCGGGGGGAGGAGAGCTAGGGATCTCATCGGGCTAGGGATCTCATCGCTGCTTTTTGCAGATGATGTGGTCCTGATGGCATCATCGGCCTGTGACCTTCAGCACTCACTGGATCGGTTCGCAGCCGAGTGTGAAGCGGTTGGAATGAAGATCAGCACCTCTAAATCTGAGGCCATGGCTCTCAGCAGGAAACCGGTGGATTGCCTACTCCGGGTAGGGAATGAGTCCTTACCCCAAGTGAAGGAGTTCAAGTACCTCGGGGTCTTGTTCACGAGTGAGGGGAGGATGGAGCAGGAGATGGGCCGGAGAATCGGAGCAGCGGGGGGGGTTTTGCATTCGCTCTACCGCACCGTTGTGACGAAGAGGGAGCTGAGCCAGAAGGCGAAGCTCTCGATCTTCCGGTCTATCTTTGTTCCTACTCTCACCTATGGTCATGAAGGTTGGGTCATGACCGAAAGAACGAGATCGCTGGTACAAGCGGCTGAAATGGGTTTTCTCAGGAGGGTGGCGGGCGTCTCCCTTAGAGATAGGGTGAGGAGCTCAGTCATCCGGGAGAGACTCGGAGTAGAGCCGCTGCTCCTTTGCGTGGAAAGGAGCCAGTTGAGGTGGTTCGGGCATCTGATAAGGATGCCCCCCGGGCGCCTCCCTATGGAGGTGTTCCGGGCACAACCAGCTGGGAGGAGACCACGGGGAAGACCCAGGACGAGGTGGAGAGATTATATCTTCACACTGGCCTGGGAACGCCTCGGGATCCCCCAGTCAGAGCTGGCTGATGTGGCCCGGGAAAGGGAAGTGTGGGGTTCCTTGCTCGAGCTGTTGCCCCTGCGACCCGACCCCGGATAAGCGGTAGAAGATGAATGAATGAATGAACAAAAGAGGATCAAGAAACAGGTTGATGGCTGTTTGCTTCACTGCTCAGATGTTTGCTTCACTGCATGAAGTTGTGCAACTTTCCAAGGGCAAGCAAAACACTATCAAAGTGGACAGGAGCATTCTACAAAGGCTCATAACAGCTTATAGAGCAGGGCGCAAGATCAACCTGGAAAACATCCTCCAGCATGAACTCACGCCCATTCCACTGTCTTTGGCAACAAATAATGGTAGTCTCAATTCCACCAACAAATCTATGATGGTCAATATTCCGGCAACACAAGTCCAAACCCCCGCAGATGTCACCCTGGCTAAACCCAGCTGCCTGCTCATTGATGGCCAAGCACTTGTGACTGCACTTGGAAAACCACCTGAACTAACAACTTTTGGTGAATATGCCCGCATGTTTTCCAACAGAGTGTGCAAGATGGGAGTAAAGTTTCAGAGAGTTGATTTAGTCTTTGACAGGTACCAAAAACAATCAATTAAAGCAGGTACAAGGGTTAAGCGGAAACAGCGCCACCAACCGATACGCCGTAAAATTGAGAATGAGTTAGTGGCTCTACCAACAGACAGGTCCAACTTCATGGCACTTGAGGACAACAAAGCAGATCTTGCTCTTTTCCTCTCAAACCATCTCATCAAACACAGCCCAAAAGGGGAACCTGTGGTTGTAGTGTCTGGGGGGTTTGCGAAGGCAACCACTGTTGGCAGCTACAGGCTGACCATGAGGAAGCTGACACACGTCTGATTTTACACTGCATACATGCTCACATGGAAACAATTGTCGTGTCAGCACGAGATACAGATGTATTTCTTCTGCTTCTGGCGCACTATGAGAAAATGCAATGTAAATTTCTCTATATGAAGGCTGGCACGTCGAAGGCTCCAAAGTATTTGCCAGTGCATGAGATTCATAAGTTGCTATCTGCTGATCAGTTACAAACATTACTTGCTTTCCATGCTGTCACTGGTTGTGATAGTGTCTCAGTTCAGTGGCCACAGCAAGAAAACAGCCTGGCAGGTGTTCCTCAATCATCATACTGATCTTCTTGGCCTAGGGAAGGGCCCTATAACAGAAGACATACTGAGGTTAACTGAGGCGTTCATCTGTAAGATCTATGGTGTGCCCGAGGTTGACACTTGTGATAAAGCAAGAGTCAAGTTGTTCTGTATTGGTCATTCACAAGAGACTCTACCACCAACCTCTGATGCAGCAAAATTCCACATCATGCGTGCTCATTATCAAGCCACTGTCTGGAATCAAGCTCACATGTCACACCCTGATCTCCCTCCAGTGACCGAAATGGGATGGATCAATTTGGATGATCAGTTACAGATATCAGTGCCACAATTACTATCTCTGCCACCTATTCCTAAAGCTTGCAAGGAGATCACCTCCTGTGGTTGTCTCAAGGGGTGTCTCAGCCAACGCTGCAGTTGTAGGAAAAGTGGCATGCAATGTATGGAGTCATGCAGCTGCAGAAAACTTGGCAACTCCTGCCAGAACACTGTAGAGGAGGAGGAGGATGATGATTGGGAATAAATATAGCCTATGTGTGCAGATCTAGCCTACCTCTCCACACCATGGACTTTGTAGACATTGAATAGTAGATAAATTACTAAATAAATAGGTAAAATATACATTAGTAAATAAATAGTTAAAATACAGATACATAAGTAAATAAATAGTTAAAGTACTGTAATCAACCGTGTGTCTAAACATATTTCAAGTGAATTCTTCAGAATGCCATCAACCTGTTTCTTGATCCTCTTTTGTTCATGAACTATTCATTATCCGAGACAACAATTTTAACCATGTACATTAATTTCAAGCATTTTCTTTAGTCTTGATATTAAATCTGAGCATGGCATTGAATTCCCCATATGTGTAAACCTATAAAAGCACATTACATTCAGGTTTTTACCTTGTACAGTCAAAAAGATGAGTGATTAATTAGATTTTGACCTGGCGGCGGCGGCCACATTGGATTTCTCCATTTTGAGGCATTATGGGACATTTTTGAGCCTGGCATACAGAAGATTTGAATTCAGCACCCTTCAAAACCCCCAAAAATGTTGTATGCCAAAAATTAACATGACTTGCCTTCGGGACTTTAAATAAGCACATTTTCCAAAATCCTGCCTAGTCTAATATCCATCTAAATGTTTTGGCGGTGGTGGTGTGGTATGCGAAGAAGTCGTTTGCAACTGATGTGTTGTAGGATACAAACAGACGACTGGACATGGGCGGAATCAAACACGCCTAACTAGACTATCCTCATCTCCATGACGCGTGCATGCAACTGTATAACGAGTTTGAAATGGATCCTGGAGACCTCCGATCTGAAGAAATTCTCCTCTCTTGCTCCCATAGCGGTGGACCGAGTGTTCAAAGGCCTTCAGCAGCGTGGACCCCTTCACCTGGATCATGTCGAAGGTTCCCCCGAAGGGTAAGACTAGGAGAATATCCTCCATAGTTATGGTTCCTGTGAGCGGAGGGCACAGACACTTTCAGTGGACAGTCTGTCACATCAATCCAGTTTCAAGTTGCATGTAAGGTGCGACCATTGTCGCAGGTCAGGCGCGTTGTTAGACCTGGGCGTTACAGCCCCGGATCTTTTGGGAATAGCCCCGGATCTCTGTGTCGTCAATTAAAAAAAACAAAAAAAACAAAACAATGATGATGAAAATCAGTGGCGAAGCTAAACCTATTTTGGGTGGGCTCAAGCCCACCCAAAACTTCCCTGGGCCCACCCTATCGTTTGGTCCTCAAATCTATTATCCTACCGTCTAGACAATTTATATACATATACAATATATAAATATACAATGTGTTGGATTGACAGATTGATTGATTTCCCCCCCACCAGAATACATTTAGGACCCCCCCCCCCCCCCCCCGTGCTGAGGCCTTTGGGGGCTCAGCCTCCCTAGAAGTCAGACCCTAGCGTCGCCCCTGTTGCAGGTCGAGGTGGATTTCTCCTTCACTCCAACGCACCGTTTTTAAAGCGTTCATTGATGGACGTCCGTATGGCGCCGCTGTTCATCATGCACAGTCCCACGTGGTTCCACTGCACCTCGTCTGCATGCTTAATGTTGTTAGAAACCTGACAGGGAAGAGGACTTAATTAATGCCCCCCGAGGACACTCAGCCACTGAGGTGTGTTGCGTTGGCTTCCGATAGGAAATAATAATAATAATAAAAAAAATAGTTTAATGATCAAGCTTGTTGCAATTCATCGCAAAGCCTGAAATCCATTGGCAGGCAGCACATATAGAAAAGACAGAAATATATGGCTCAGCACTGCAGCACACACACAAATCTGGGACACATTGTACTGTACCTGTAGTGCCTCAATGAGTTGTTGTAATGTCAATTACCTTAGGAAAATAGTATACAAAATACTATGTATTTTTCCTGTTTAGTCAGAGACAAAAGACAACTATCATTATTCTCTACAAATCCAAAAGTTTTGACCAAACGACTTTTTTACGTTATAAAAGAAAACAGAAATATTTTGTTTGTTTCCAGACATCTTTTCAATGTAGTGGTTTTGTTTGTATTTCAAAAACAACATCAACATCAATACAACTTAACCACGTTTCCAGTTGTGCACTGAATTGCATGGCTGTTGTTATTTCAAGCTCTAGAGAGGGTGCGTTGTCGATGGGGATGTATAATCCATTAGATCTGCCTGAATTTAAAACAATCCTTCCCGTCTCAGAAAGCCAACCTCTGCAGTGTGGTGCATATATGATACCTTATTCAGGGGTATCGTAGGGGTGTGACGGCAGCAGAATTGCAAAAAAGTAATACGGATGAAAAAGAGATCAACACATTTAAATGAAAAATATACGAACGTAACAATTGCAACATCATCTCTTGATCTTCACCAACTTCAGTGACTATGAAGGTTAATCAGTTGATAAACTGTTTGCGATGCGGTGTGGATTTTAAACCCGCAGTGCACTTTGTTGTCAAGTTACGTGAACACATCAAAGTTCAGTTGAGAAATATCTGGAAAAAAGGAAAGCCATCAAGCACCCACTATTTTTAGCCTAATGGACTGAATTTAAACTAACAAATACACGTTCCTCTCAGGAGTAAACAGATGACGGTGTTATAAAACCCAGAGTATGAACCACTACACCGACACTCACCATAGCCGTGCAGATGAGGTTTCCAAGGTTACACTCCCCGGAGCGACAGTCCGAGCTTCCGGTGAGGAAGACTAAGGTATGACCCACCACCTGGGTGGAGAGGTGGGACAGATTCTTCTTCCACTCCAACACATCGACCAGCACCCCCGGGTCTGAGGCGGAAAATACATGTTAACACATCATGTGGTCATCTCGGTTTTTCTGTTTGTTGTTGACTCCAAAGGCAGAGCTGTTAATTTTGCCTGTAGCCAAATGTATACAAACAATACTGTACTAATACAAATGTATGCAAATTAATACAAATAAATAATGACATCTTTCAAAACAAATGAATCGGTGATAATGAAGTAAATTTGCAAACACAAAGGTTTTAGTTTGTGCTCGGAACTCATTTTTTGTTTTTTCAAGTTCAAGTTCAAGTAACTTTATTGTCAAGTGTGCTACATGGCAGGCATATAGCACAGATGAAATTGCAGTCCTCTCAGACCTGCGGTGCAAAATGAACAAAATGAACAATTCGACAAACAAACAGACAGACATTGTACGGACAACACGAAAATACAAGTACGAAATACAAAATACAAAAGTGAAATTTTGTCTTAATGCATTGTTTGGGCAAAAGGAACCGGACAGAGAGCTCTCTCTTTTTTTTATTAAACACACACCGTGTTGGAAGAGTTGCCAAGTTAACCGCGGGATTGTTCCAATGGTCTACCTTGAGCGATGCTGCTGTCCATGAGGATGGGATTCCCCACTGCCTTGATGACGTTTCCGGCTGGGTCAAAAGTGACTTTCAGGTTCCCCAGGTATTTCCCAAAGGCATAAGCTTGGACCACTGGCACGTTGCGGCCGTCGTCAGAGCGCACCATGTACGGGTAGGCTCCCTCTGGGGCTTCAGAGGACGGCGGCTCTCCTGGAACGGCACATGAACACATCTCATGAACACCACACATCTTCCATTTGGTTGTCAGTGTAAAGTGGTGCTGAATCTCTGGATGATTGATTGATTTGACATCACCTTTCATGCAACAGAATTGAGACTGCAATGTAAGAGCATTTCTTGAACCGTGTTCCAAAAGTTCCAAACATCCGACACACATGAAAAGGTTGGGGGGGAGGGGGGGGGAGTTAGTTGTTCATTTAATCTCACTTTTTTGTGGTTCGCCAAATACTTTGTATCAAAGGTTTGTGCAAAAGGCAGTCTTTTAATTAAGTTGAATGACTGCCAGGCAGTTTCCAGGTGGGTAAGGTCAGTGTTCAGGGGGAAATGTAAGACAACTGGTATGCAAGTATCTGGTGTTCTTCAAACAGATCAACTAAAATGGGTTATTGTGTGTTACAGATCAACTAACTGGTTATCTTGAGATTATTTTCTTTACGACGTGTCCTTGACAAGCCTTTTATCTGACCGGCTGATGCCAGATAAGCTAAAATCTGAAAACAAATGAGGGTAAATACACCGAGATAAGTTAAAAGACAGGGACACCATGGACCTGCAGGGACGTACCATTATAAAGGAAAGTGTTGGTGTGTCCTCCAATGACAACGTCCACCCCTTTGACCCGCTTGGCGATGTCTTTATCCACGTCGAAGCCAGCGTGACCCAGGGCGATGATCTTATTGACGCCCATGGCGGTCAGCTTCTCCACCTCCACCTGGAGGGCTGCCACCTCATTCTGGAACCCTAGGTTGGGCCCTAAAAACAGAGGGGGAAACCAGAAATGATTGACTTTAATTTTAAGATGTGGTTGTTGTTGGTTTGAGTTTTACAAAGAAATGATTTTTATAAATGCCCCTATTAAGCGGCATTTATAAAAATGCCCCTGAATAGGGGCATTTGCTACTGGTTAGGGCTTCGGATTTGTAACCGGAGGGTTGCCGGTTCGAACCCCGACCAGTACGAACGGCTGAAGTGCCCTTGAGCAAGGCCCTTACTGCTCCCCAAGCGCCGCTGCTGTTGGCAGCTCACTGCCTCGGGATTAGTGTGCTTCACCTCACTGTGTGCCTCACCATCACTGTGTGCTGAGTGTATTCCACTAATTCACGATTGGGTTAAATGCAGAGACCAAATTTCCCTCACGGGATTAAAAAAAAAAGAGTAATTCTTCTATTTCACCAGGTGGGAGTGTGTTCATCCATTACAAGCCATTTCAAAGAGATTCCACCCGGGGTGAATGATGGCTGGATCAGTCAACCGGCTGGCCCGGTAGACTGTACCGACCGGTGTGCTTATATATACACAGTACATCCTACAGCGTAGTGGACGCTCCCTTTTGCTATGTCAACGCATCACAAGCCAGGGCAGGTCTGGAAATGTCTTCTAATCCCACTTAGGAGGGGCACCAGGCGGCTGTCTTGGTGCTCATGTTTGATTTGCCCCGGCGCTCGTGTCTGGTCCACCTCCCGTTCAGATGACCCGTCCTGGCCGGTCGGGCCAATCACAATCTAATACGGGGCGGGATTAACACAATGACTGGACAAAGGGGCGCCCTATGGCAGCACTGCTGAGGTCACTGTGATTTTCATTAAAAAAAAAGAAGAAAAAAAAAAGGATATTGCTGATGCGTCACGCGTTTCATTGCTCTGATTAACTGTAGCTTTATACCAGGGGCCACCAACTTTTTTGAACCTGAGAGCTACTTCAAGGGTACTGTGTAAAAGGAAGGGCTACTTGTTTGATAGCCTTTAAATTCTTCATTCTTCTCGTCTTTGAACATAGTGTTTGCAATTGTCATCATCGCTCCTTTCAAGACCTCCCTGTCCAAAATTTTTTTTTTTTTACGTTATCAAAACATTTGCAGCTGTAAATGGTTTCAGTTGCTTTTTCACCGGCCTTGTGAAAAATGACTGCCGTTAGCCCATAGCTGCTTTAACTCATGGGCCTTTTCTGCCTGAAGGGCACTGCCAGGTGGGTAGTTAGCATTGAATCTAGTGTGACAGGTAATGTCTCTGAATATTGAATATGTATATAGCATGACTTTCAAGCCATAGCCTACAACTATGTAGTTGTTCCACTCAATGACCACATACCAGGCTGGGACAAGAGTGGCGTCTCTGCCGTCGTGTAGCCCACCACGGCAACCTTCTCAGAGCCCACGTCGAAGACTTTGAATGAATCATAGTACTTATTGATTTGCGGGCCCAGCGTTTGGTCCGCTTTCATGTTGGCGCTGAGCATGGCGCAGGTGACGTTTCGGAGGAAGGGCGTGATGAGACCTTCCACTTCATTGTCAAACTCGTGGTTTCCAAAGGCCTAAAAAGACAGACAATTCAGTTGTTTTGTTTTGACCATGTGGCGTAAAATATGGTGTAGTTAATTGAATGGAAAACATTACTTAAAACCACACCATATTTTATGAGTTATAGTTATATAATAACAACAACAATAATAATAATAATAACAATACAAATTGTCACAATAATAATAATAATAATAATAATAATAATAACAATAATAATATTCACAGCCGTAATAATAATCATAATAACATAACTATAGGCCTATGTATAATTTCATTCATTATGCAGCTGTTTCAAATAAGTGTATTTCCCTTCCTTGGGATCAATAAATTAAATACAAATGAACGATACGATATCCGTAGAGCTAAGCCTACCACTTCTACTCGACACATAACGCAAAGTAGAAAAATAAGACCGTTAATGGGAACGTTATTTACCATTGCATCGTAGCCAAGTATGTTCATGAAATACGCAGCTTCTGCGCCTTTGTAGTAGTTGAACCAGACGGTGCCCTGAAATTGGTCTCCAGCATCCAAAAACAAAACGTGCTTTTCCTTCCGGCGGATTTCGGAGACTTTGGTGAACCTTCGGGCAACTCCTGCGAAGCAAGGTCCGCTGTCCCGACACTTCCCCGACTCCCGGCTCGTCTCCTCGATGCGAGCGTGGTTGTCATTGGTGTGCAGCAGTGTCAACTCAAAAGTTAAGGCGCCATCAAAACTGTTGGAAATGAATACGACGAGGCACAGACAGATTAATCCGGGAACCCGCACCACGTCCATTTCGCGGTGTCTCCAAACAGGAACGCACAAGTCAATAGGGCAATTGTGTGCGTCAAAAGAGCTAATGGTGTCAACTGTGCGCTCCGAGCTAGGGCGGTCACTTGGACAGCTGTGGAGCTGCGCCTTTGGCGCGTCTTTTCAATTCCTTCATCTTCTGAGTTTACATTTACATTTAGCAGACGCTTTTATCCAAAGCGACTTACAAAGAGTCCCTTTTGAGTTTACTTATATAATAAAGTATTGTCACGTCAAAACTAGACTTTTAGGGAAGAAAAAGCACTTTAAAAAGAAAACAACTAAAAGAGGTGGGACGATTCACTTTGCAAACCGGACTGCAGACGGCGAGTTAAATCCAGGCAATCAGCGTGATGACGTCATGGGCGTGACGGCAGCGAAAGGACAGGTGTCTCATTAAACTGCACTGGGATAAAAAAGCTAAAACAAAAAGCACTGTGCTTAAGAAACCTGCTTGGAAACGCCAATAAATAGTGCAGAAAACAAGGAGCGTCGGAGCCGACGCCGCGGAGTGGCTGCGGACGCGCTGCTGCGCTGCTTCTCCTAGTTTGGTGTGTGCACTGCGGTGTGGAGCATATGGGGTGGTGGTTGACTGGATGCTTTAGAATAGATGAACCCTATATATTTTTGAAATTGTATTGATTCCTATGTAAACATTTGCATTGTCTGTTTATCTATGCTAATTTGTTACTATATTTGAATATTAATATTGTTTTTATTTTTATTTTTATTTTTAAGATCAGCAATATTTATACATATATATTCAAGATAATGTGTTGTGCCTTCTGTTAGTTTATTTTGACTTGCAAGTGCTTATGTGTTTCCTTTCTGTTTCCATTTTGAAAGTTTTTTTTTTTTTTAACCTAATGACCTTACCAACTTGACTGCTAAATGCAGAAAGACCAAATAAAGAGGAAAACTGAATCAACCGTCTTGTGTGGAGTCATTGAGTAAAATCCACTCCTAAATCTCCATGTAGATGCGCACCCTTTTTCAAGTAGGGGGGGGGGGGGGGGACTGCACAATAATGAATTATACAATTATAATTGTAGTAACCTATTTCAGTACATCCTCACTGCTGACCAGTTCAAACCTTGCATCATATGGTTTTAAACAACTGTGATTATTTTGTGGGTACAAATGGGCAAAAAGAGGAGCTCCTATTTCTTCAAAGCAGTACCTCTCTCTGTTGGCTGCCATTGCAATGCTGTGCTTAACTTCTAATGTTCTTTTACACCCAGTGTATACATTTATTTTGTACATTTAGGGAATCCAGATGTGGCTGATGGACCAAACATAGCCTAAATATGACTTCATTAAATATATATGCCAACAATGTTATTTGATCAACTCAGATCACTACAAAGAGCAGATGAGACAATGTAATCAATATTATTATATATGTAGTTAGTCATACTTTTTAAGAATACCCAAAAGGGCAGAATGACAACAGCACTTATCCAATAGCATTGCATTGTACAACAGGAAACACTTCATCACTCTATTTCCAGTATTGGATTTCAGTAATGTACCATACACTGGTATCACCAATTGCCTTGCTAATAGTGGCTTTTGTCATCCACTTTTCATCTAACAATTACAGTAGGGTTGTCTTCAGTACGGAGGTCCATAATATCATCTGCATACTGGATTCTTCTGCTCCTTAGAAAGCTTCCCTATTACCCCACACACACACACTCACACTAATAAAGATGGTTATTAATGACCTATTTTAACGTATGTATGAATATATTTATATATGAATATATATATAAAAAGCTTGATGTTGTTATCCGACCAAATGGCACCACTGTGACCAACTGGATGTTTCCGATGGCCAGGGCCTTTGAAGAAGCTGGATATTCTGGTTATTTGTTATGCAGATAAGCCCAAGGCAAGAGTGTTGATTTGTTTTTTGATATTGGTAAATTGGATTTGAGAACATTTTCTTTAATTGTCTGGACTACCAATGCCCGTGCTAAGTGATGCATGTGCACACACACACGAACAAGCTATTGCATAAGCAGCTCGATTACAACCACATGTTTCCCTCTCAAGCTTGTGTATTGCAATATTGTCTGACGAGAACTTACCTCAGTCAACTTTTCCCATTACAAATATTTACTTTATACTTATATTTACTAGGATATCTCATTTGTCAACCATTTTTAAGAGTGAACAGTGAGTCCCAGAATCATGATAAATAAGAAAACATTTATCTGAATCACAAGACTGTGGTACTGATTGAGTCTTTTTTTTTAAAAACCCATCTAACATGATTAACAATACGGATGACACATTTTAAGCTGGCTAGCTGGTGGATAACCGGTAATGTTAAAACATTGTGGTCAGTGGCTCAGCCAGGGTGTGCCAGGGTGTGCCTGGGCCACCCAAACGTGACCCTGGCACACCTAAAATATTCCGTTTGCAATTGACACAATGTTACATAAAGCCGTACGTTTCTACAACCATATCGTTAACGAGCGGAAGACGTGATAATAAAGACACGGGCTCTGGCCACTGACAGACTAAGTTGCATGCAACACGCACCCTTTTTTTTCACTGGGTTGAGGCCACCCAAAATCTTAATTACAATTTCTGGCTACGCCCCTGGCATTCATTCATAGAATAGAGCTGTGCTGTATTCGTTGAGGTTATCTGTTGACAATATGGTTTTCATGTTTAAGATCTTGCTTTCCTAATCTGCACTCTTTGGTGTTACACGTTTGATCACACGTTTGTGATCAAACGTGTCCTGTCAGGGTTATGGCCATGCCCCCTGTCAGCCCTGGTGTTTGGTCCCTCTCCCTCGTGTTCATGTGTTCCCTGCTCTGTATCCCCCCCCAAGCCGTTTGAATGACCGTGCGATGGGTCCATTGGTTTTTCCCCGGCCCCCTGATTACTACGCTCTCTTGTCCACCTGTCCGAGCCACACATCAGCCACCCATCTCCAGCCCATCAACCCTGCAGTGTATCGACCCCCCTGGTTGTTCACCCACTCATCGCCAGATCCTTGTTTCAACCACAGTGGTAGTAGATATTCACAGCTCCTTTGAATTTTGGGTTTAGGTTATCTTCTCACGTTACCTTGTTCATTTTCGTGAGTTCAAACTCATTTCCATTGGCTTCAGGATCACCAACCAACCACCAACCTACCCGTCTGCCTTCCTGTTCATCTGCCTACTCATCTCTCTCATCCACCAACTCAGCTCAGCCCAGTCATCCGGCCTCACCCCTCCACCTCCTTCATTTTCGATCGCAACAGAATGCTGTGGCCTGTATGGACCCGGCCGGTTCCCTCCGTCAATACATCGCCTCTCGTGGGTCAGCGCGATCAACCTCTCCGAGAACATCCAGTGGAGCCGGCAGCTTCGTGGTGGAAGGATTGTTCACTGCAATGGATTTCTTTTTAAGGTCTCAAAGAGAGTATTAAGAACGAGCCGCTGGGGACCAGCAATCTAGAACCTCTCATTTCTCTAGCCATTAGTTCTTAGATAACCGCCTCCGTGAACGCCGTAGAGAGAGTTAATCGTCTCCTTCAGTCTTTCTTCAGTCTCCATCTCCCCAGTAGAGGAACCCAACAGGGTAGAGCCCACCTCTACCCTGGGAGGGGTTGTGCATTTACTGTGGTTAGACCGGCCATTTCCCATTCTCTTGTCCACTTTGGCCAGAAGCTCTGGTGAGCTTCCTCTTTTTTTTGTTGAGAGTGGGGGACTCTGGGGAGTAAGACCACATCCCCTCAGTTCCCCGGCCGGGTGCCACTCTGATGTGGAGCAATCAGTCTTCAATCAGCAATCAGTCATTCAATGCTTTGGTGGATTCAGGAGCTGACGAGAGCTTCATCGATTGCCAGTCTAGTCACACAGGCTGGCATTTCAGTTCAGCCACGCAAAGTGGCCACTGGAAAGCTCCTCACCTGTGTCACTCATGTTACTGAGACCCCTGCACCTCATCCTCTCCGGCCATCATCATGAGTCCGTCCAATTCCGTGTCGTCTCCTCCCCTCATATCCCCTTGGTCCTTGGTCAACCTTGCTTAAGGTTCCATAATCCCCATTTCGATTGGTCCTCTGGCAAGGTCGAGAGCTGAAGCTCTCATTCTTCTGCCACCAGCAGAGGTTGCAGCCACTTCATCGCAATATGAACCTCCAGACCTGTCATCTATCCCCACCATTTATCATGACCTATAGGAGGCACTCTTAATAAACAGCAAGATCTCTTTGCCCCCTCATGGCCCGTATGACCCACTCCCAGGAGTTCCCTTGCAATCCAACCACCTGTTCAATCTGTCTCGCCCGGAAAGAGAATCTATGGAGACCTACATCTATGGCTCTCTAGCTGCAGGCTTCATCAGACCATCGTCTTCCCCTAATTGTGCTGGGGTTTTTTTTGTCTCCAAGAAGGATACGTCAGTGCTTCATCCTGCATTGATTATCACGGCCTAAATAACGTCAAATTTAAAAGCAGGTATCCTCTTCCTCTGATAAACTCAAGGGAGCCACCATCTTCTCCAAAGCTCGACATCACAAATGCCTACCAATGTGTGCGACTAAGATGGGAAGATGAATGGAAGACCACTTTCACTACTGCCCTGGGTCATTTTGAGTGTTTAGTCATGCCTTTCGGTTTAACCAATGCCGCCGCCGATTTCCAGAACCTTGTCAACGACGTCCTTCATGACTTTAAAAGTCGCTCGGCCGTTGTGTCTGTTGACCACATTCTTATCTTTTCTTATCTTTTCCCGAAACAGCGAGGAACACATTGTGCATGTGAGACAGGTCACCCAGAGGTTACTGGTGAACGGGCCGTTCATTCAGGCTGGGAAGCGTGAACTCCATGTTGACTCTGTTGGTTTCCTTGGTTACATCATGGTGGTCATGTGAAGGCGGATCCGGGGGCGATTCTTGCAGTGTCCAGGTGACCTGTCCTCAGGGCCCATCCTCGGAGGTTCCTCAGAGGCTGCAGCCAGGGAATGTGCCAATGTACCGCCAGAGTTAACCCCTTGTGGAGGAGCGGATTCATTTACATAAATCACAAGATGCTTTTCTTTTAGGGTTAACCCTTTGTGGAGAGGATTAAATGACCTTAATGAATGAATGTTTTTCAGATTTATTAAATTAAATGATTGATAAGGGACATTTTGATCATTGGAGTATCCTCTGTGGTAGTAGATAATCCAGAACTATATTACACTGGTTTCATCTGCTAATCCTTGAAGGAAAGGTTTGTATGTTGTAAAAAAAAGATTGTTAAAAAAAGTGAGATGCAATAACATATGCAAGCAATAAAATATGCTTGTGGCAGTTGCGACTCTGGAAACATTGGAATGACGCTGTCAGGGCACCAAAGCAAGTCTGTGTGGTCACAATTATTTTGAGAACATTACTCTATTTATTTATGTAGGGCATTTAGCAGACACTTTTGTCCAAAGCGACTTGCAAGCAGCAAATTTGTCATATATTTGTGGGGTTTGACATGTCTGCCAACCCTCCGGTTAATGCCAACTGCCAACCCTCCGGTTAATGGACGACCCGCACTACCCACTGAGCTAATGCCACCCACCCACTCTATGACCGATTGGTGGAAATTGGGCTCTTTTTCAGTGATAGGAACACTACAGTACATCAAAATGTAAAAAAGCCAAGACTGCACAGAGTTCCATTATTGTTGCCCACAACAAGGACGCGTTGTGAGTTTCCCTCTGAGCAACTCGTTCAACAGCGTGAAATGTGTTAACATAGTTTGGTTCGCTTGACAATGCCCAGATTGAACGCTAACTGAACCGAATGAAAACGCATGCAAAAATGCATGACAGTATCAACTTCACCACTGAACCGGACCAAATCAAGATGTTAAAACGAGCAGGTTACATAATTCCCCAGTGCATTAGATTGGACTCTATCATGAGATCGTGCATCTCAATGGCTAGAGCGCTCCTACCAGATGGGGTGTTCTATGTGCGCTAGAAGACGCGTGTCGTGAGCGCGCATCTCCGGTCACTCCCCCGCGGAGCGCCAGCGATATTCCACATGTTCACGAGTGAGACGTGAGTGCTGCGGTATTACTGTGTAGTTTTGTTTTAGAAGTATGCACTCATGTACTCTCAAGTTCCGCAAGTACGTCTAATCATTAGACGTAAACCATTAGATTATACCATTAGATTCGAATGTTTTACAATCAGGTGTCGCGTGGTTTCCACGCAAAATCAGGTGGTGCGGGGGAACAGTCCCCTATAATGGTGCACTTTGAACTTTAAGGTTGGGGGTTCACAGAAAAGGGGGTTTCTTGAGGTTTTCTCGATAATTTTTAATCGGAATACCAACATTTTAAAATCCCGAGTAATATGCCCAAATTAGTGATGGAAAGTTGCGAGAATTACCACAGAAATAGAACTCGCATATGTTGCAAAACCCCGCATCCCAGCTATATTTCTCCAGGGATGAGCCAAGCAGCCTACCCAGTGGCATCTGATACGAATTTTAGAATATTGAAACACCTAGATGTCTGTCGTGTAGTAAGTGGATATTGTTGTTCTTTTCGCAAAGAAACTGCGTACCTATATCTATTTGATTTATGTCGAAAGTGTTCATACAAGGCAGTGGTGGTGAGCTGGTTAATCAATACAATCACAATCACAAAATAAGGTTACTCTTTGTATTAACCTTTATTCATTGGAAGGAATTGATATTATATGTTCGACCACGCAAAATGCTGTTTCACGTCTATCTCCTTGTTCGTAGGTTTATCAACAAAACCTTGTCGAGGGTAAAATGCTGCCCTCTAGTGATCAATTATTCCTCCTCTCGTAGGTTGCTGTGCTTACATGAGCAGAAAATGATTTGTAATGCTCTTTGATCCGAATTACACCTCGGGCTGGCAAGGGTTCCACTGATTTCCACTGATGTACATGTGTTGGTTTGGCAGTTAATTAAACAATTTTTTTGTGAATTTCGTTTGGACATAAAAACGAGTCCAAAAGTAACCAAACACGACACATCTATTTGCAGTGGCTGTCTCTAATCAAACACCACATTTAGAAAACTCTCAAAAAACCCAGAGCTGAAAGGAAGGAAGATGAGAAGGAACAAAGAAGGGATGACACCTTCAAATATCTTGAAAGATAGTCAATTGCTAAGTGGTTTCAAAGTGTTAGGTATGTTGTTTGTCCTCCAGGCTGACAGCTATTAACAGTTTTTTTTTTTTATACAAAAAAAAAAAGTCTTGCGCAAAAAAAAAAAAAAAAAAGCCCTTCCCACTTGTGTCCCATTTTTAGCTCGGGGGGGCCTTAAGGGGTTGATTGGCAGAGCAGCGTGCACCATATGCTGCCATCAGAGCAGGCCAGGACGGGCCGCAGGGTGACAGGTTGGCGACGCCCTACATTTCATGGGCTCCTCGTGATCTGCAGAGGAAACGTATGCAGCGGGCAGCTGAACGCTGACGGGGAACGATAATGGACATCACTGTATGTTCCAGTTAGGACGACCTCATTCAATGCATTTCAACCTAGAGTGTGGTCCCGCCGTTTACAATCGGACTTGTGTTCCACGCTGGCCGCTGCCGCCACAAAACCGTTACTTATGTTACGGACAAAACAGCCGGGGGGGGGGGGGGGGGGGAAGGAACACTTCCCCGGATCCAAAGCCCCCCCTCATGCATGGGCCCGGTTGCTGAGCATCTCCTTCTCAGTCGTGACCGAGTGAACAATTGAATATGACTGGAGGATTCTCTTTCGATTCACAAACATCTGCGGGTGGGTGATGGGAGAAGGATAGAGCTCACATTCAATACACCCAGCTGGGGATCTGCCCTCATTTAGCTCTGTCCTATTTGGTGCTCGAAGTCCACCAGCTGTCATGGCACTGTTAGCGTGGCGACACAAGCGCACGCCACAAAGACACAAAGGCCACAGCACACACTGTGATAAGCACACGGCTCATTGTAGCGCTGGAAGGTTTGTCGTAGCCAAAGGCCAAAGCCAAAAGTTCAAAAAAACACGCCATATAATAATGCATGTTATTTGTTCAGTCTAGCATTCAGGTGGTTACTTTCAGGGTTAAACGAAGAAAGTGGCTTCAAGTGACTTTTACAATTTACTTCCAAACAGTGACAGAAAGAAAGTTGTTTTGGAGGCCGCGTTTGAGATTGAACTGGACAATATAATCTAACAAAAACTAATATATCCATCCATCTTCTTTTCCTCCTTCCTGCTTTCCAAAGAAGATGGACACCCAATACAAGGTCACACCAACACACACACACACATACACAGCTAAACACACACACACACACACACACACACACAAACACACACACACACACACACACACACACACACACACACCCAGACACACACGCACACGCACACTAGCTCAAAACAAGTTCAGAGATACGTTGACTAAAAAAAATATACTAAAAACTTCTGACCTTTATTCATTATGATAATCTTTAATGTTGTAAAATGTAGATTGTATGTTTGTCTACTTACTTACTTACTTACTTACTTACTTACTTACTTACTTACTCTACGTACCTTGAATGCCAATATTTATTTACACACAGTTTTGATCCTCCAAAACCCTTCAGAGCTCCACAACTATTAAGCAAATACGATGTCCATTATGAGCTTAATTCATCATATGCTAAAGTTGATGCTAGCCGGAAGGCTCATTATCGGTATACTACAACCCAGCGTGTTACTGGTGGCCTGTGTGTGAGCGGGGACCTTTACATCCAGGGCTGGGGATCTGTCTTTTGCCATGAGAGTCATGTGGGTGTCAGGACCGCCAGGAGCTGTCCTTGGTGCTGATGTGTCCGCGAGGTAGTCCTCATCACGACACTGCTGCAGACACTGTCCCAGGTGTGTGCTGAGATGAGTTCTGTGTGTGTGTGTGTGTGCGTGCCTGCGCATGTGTGTGCGTGATGGAAATAAAGTCACAGACGACGTCCATGAATCGTTGCCGCTGAACTGGGTCACCTTCAAAAAAGTAATTTATTTTTATTTTTTTTTACCACAGATTAAAGTTATGCAACAGAGCTAAACGTAAAACATTTATGATCACACCACCACTGTGAGCCTCCTATACATTCTGGATTCACAGATAGAGGTCAGCATAGTAGTGGTGTGTGTGTGTGTGCTCGCGTGTGCGTGTGTGTGTGCGTGTGTGCGTGTGTATGTGTGTGTGAGAGTGAGTGAATTTACACAACTTCTCATGACGTCTGTGGGCACCTACTTCATGCACTGCTCTAAACATCGAGAGTTCACATCTGTGATCAATCATGGCATCACTGATAGTGGAGAACTTTGGGGAGCAGCGCTGCATTCATCCTGGATGGTAGGCCTTGACGTACACATCTCTAAAAGACTTTGATGATGATACTGAATGATGATGCAATGTGCAGAGTGTATTGCCGCCATTTCTGTTTCATTTGTTTGATGTCAGAGAGACCTGTCTGGAGTCAATCACTGTTCAACCATGACCCTTTGAGCAAGTGAGTGTATGTTTGTCTGGCTCTCTTTCTGACCCTTTGTCTACCTGTCTATGATTAGTGCAAATATATGGTCTGCCAATGCAAGAAAAGTCCCCATTGGAATGCCATTGGAATGCATTGATAAGGGTCAAGTTGATGGGTAGGTAGGTAGGTAGATAGGGGGAGAGTAAAGGGAGGTGCTGACCCAGCACACAGTACGGAATGTGTCAGCATGCAATTGATGCTATGCTGATGCTAGCATGCTTGCCCATTAGCCAACTGATTAGTGCTGATGGGCTAGCACCCTAGTGTCATGTAGCACCAATCTGCTACTGTGTGCTGGGTCAGCTGACCCCCGACCCCAGTACCCTCCCCCTACCTGCACTGATGGCCGTTGACCAACTGAGAAGCCAAAAGCAGCCTGAGTCTGAGGCACACATGATATCCATCTAAGTGCATCCAACAGTAACTGTTGTTTGCAGGCACACACACACACACACACACACACACACACACACTCACACACACACACACACACACACACACACACACACACACACACACACACACACACACACACACACACACACACACACCTTTTCAAAGCTGAGGCAGAATTCACAAACACAACCATGATGTCCACGTGAGCCTTGTTTTATAAGTCCAACGTCAGTTTATTTTGATTGTTTTCACACATGGGTGATCAGTAGCTCACTTACCAGTTAAACTTAATCAAAAATATCACTTTCTTCTTACTCGACAGCTGGAATCCATTGATCTGAAAAATATTGTGTCAAAACACCATACGCCAATACCAGCCATCATAAATCTTTATTATGTTGAGTTCAAATACAGTGTTCTTGCCAATTGTTTAATAGGCCCTCATATAAATGTTAACTACTTGGCACAAAAAACAATGGCTGTTCTCTTTCAAAGTCAGGAAATTGAACAGAATTGGTATCAATATATTTACTGCATTAATGAGGGGGTGTTGTCATCTTATTGACATCATGAATCACATGACTTGACGTACATTTTTCTTTCCTTTAACTGCACCAAAGTCCACCTCTCCCACAAATAGTATTAGGTTGTGGAAACACATTGCAGTCCCATAACTATAACCGTTCTAAACCACAATGCAGGAAACATTAAATATTGCATGTGACAAAATAAGCATTTGACCCCTGTGCCGAAGAGACGCATTAATATAAATTAAAGATCTAAATCACAGACATAAACACAACAGAATTGTCTGGCGGAGCAGAAATCTACACACATATATTCAAAGTTTCCATACATATGAGTCTAGCGTCATTATCGTTTTTAAAAAACGGCACAGTCTGTCCTTGACTTGTGATCACTCTGAAAAGACTCATCAAAGCGAATCAGTGGACGTGACGGAAGGATATATGAGCACTATGACCCAGCAGATTGTGCGTAGTGGGAGAAAGGAGCCCCGCACATGGTGATCATTGGTGCTCGTTGGAAGTGTACGTGACAGGCTGGACGCCAGTATATAAAACTCCAGGTCTTCGCCGTGGCTCGCCATTCAACCACGGGGGCCCCGGAGGTCCGGCGGTCATGTCCAACGGATTACGCGCAGTGTTTCTTTTCCTTTTTTGAAAAAAATAGGGCAAAGGATGCTCAGAATTACATTTTAATTTGAATAAAACCTGGATCACTTCATTCGTCATTTTATCTGCAGTTAGATTAGAAGAGTGACCTTGTCTTTGTGGCTGGAAAACAACCCAACTGTTCCTGCAGTTGAAATGGATATTTACCTAAAGAAACTCTCGATTTACCTGAATTATAAGCTAGAGCCTTGGGAACAATGAGAAAAAAACGAATCTGTTTTTTCTTTCACAATATCGGTGTCGTCTCTCTTACTAGATGGCGCGACAACAGGCATCTGTTATTGAGAAGGTACAAATAAAACATGCGCTTTGGTGTATGATATGCATCTGACTGTGCTGCTGTTACAACAAGTAAAGTGCAGTAGGACAGGAGGGAACTAGAAGGATGGAGCGCCCAGGTCAAGTCGAAGCAACCCACGCGTCCCCCGTCGACGGAGCCACCGCGAACGCCACAAACGAGACCTTTGGAACGGACGCGTCGCCGGGGGACGACAGCCTTAACGGTCTGGTCTACCAAATCAGCCTGGCTTCGATCCTCTCCGCTATCACGCTCGTGACCACTCTCTCCAACGCATTCGTGGTCACGGTTATTTCCCAGTCGAGGAAATTACAAACTCCGGCGAACTTTCTTATCGCGTCCCTCGCCACCACCGACCTGCTCGTTTCCATCTTGGTGATGCCGATATGCGTGCTGTATACGGTGACGCACACCTGGTCCTTAGGACAAGTCGTGTGTGACATCTGGCTCTCCTCGGATATTACGTGTTGCACTGCGTCCATTCTCCATCTGTGCGTAATCGCGCTGGATAGATACTGGGCCATCACGGACGCGGTGGAGTACTCCAAGAAGCGCACGCCGGCGCGCGCGGCGGGGATGGTGGCCACGGCTTGGGTCATCGCCATCTCCATCTCCCTGCCGCCGCTGTTCTGGCGACAGGTGAAGGCGGAGGAGGAGCTGACCAGCTGTAACGTCAACACGGACCACATTTTCTACACCATCTACTCCACGTTTGGCGCGTTCTACATCCCCACGCTGCTCCTCATCGCGCTCTACGGGAGAATATACGTAGAAGCGCGTAAAAGAATACTGAAGCAGTCGCCCAAGAAGGCAGGTGGTGCAGGCGGTGCCGGAAAGAGACTGACTTCAGCGCACCTGGTGAACAACTCGCCCGGATCTGTGGGGTCCGCCTCGTCCTCGCAGTGCGGGCGACACGACGCCCACTCCAGCGACACCGGGTCACTGGCCAGTGAGAACCTGGTGAAGGTGACCGTATCAGACGCACTGTTGGAGAAAAAGCGAATTTCTGCGGCGAGAGAAAGAAAAGCTACCAAAACCCTGGGCATCATCCTGGGTGCATACATTGTGTGCTGGCTCCCGTTTTTCATCTACACCCTGATTGTGGCCACGTGCGAGACGTGTTTCTACCCAGAGCTCTTTGATTTTTTCAACTGGCTTGGCTATTTAAACTCTCTCATCAATCCGGTTATTTACACCATGTCCAACGAGGACTTCAAGAAAGCCTTCCACAAACTTGTGCGGTTCAGGTGCTGTAGGGCATGAGCGGTATAGGCTTCCGGCACTTCAATTCATAGAAGGCTATTATAGTTGTTCTACCTCTACGATATCGCCCGCATTGTCGCCGATACAAAACGGATGATCTCTCTGTGTGTGTGTGTGTGTGTGTGTGTGTGTGTGTGTGTGTGTGTGTGTGAGAGAGAGAGATTGACATCTGGAGAATTGAACGACGCGTCATTCCTGCTCGCTTGGATTGCGCATGGAGCGCACGCACGGATCGGTTGCCGTTAACCATAATAGCTATTGGCTTATGTTTGCAATAGCATATCAAGTAAAGTATTATATTATCATTTGTTTTTTATCAATATCTTAATTACATTATGAATATGTTCCTCTATGTGCCAGAAGTGGGTCAGAAAGCATAAAGGTAGTTTTCTCATATTGTATTAAGTAACCTTACCATTGTTTTACAGTTTGTCAATTTGTCAGACATAATCTGTAAGACGTACAGTAATTTTATTTAAACGGACACACTCTAGGCAATTTAAAATAGGCAACAGTGAATAAACAAACTGCCTAGAAGCAGAGCCAGACACAATCATTGTCAAACAACTCTTTATTATGGCTGATACTCGCTGGCAGAGCTAAAAGCTGACGATAAATACGTTCAATTTTGCTGAACAAATATTGAATTGTTTTACTATGTGTGTGTACTCTATGCGTGGGGGGGATTGGAGGAGTCTAAAACCTTTACCATCAGACTCATTAACTGCCTTGAAGCACACAAAGCCCACAGACAAACGTATCCAACATGTCTTGGATTTCTCAGCAAACTCAACAAAAAAACATCAGCCAAAAGAAAACGATGAAAGCTCCAAATGTTTGATATGTATCCTTTCACATGCGGAGATGCTGTTGAATAAAAGCTTCTAATGATCATTTTGTCACGTTTGTGTAGAATGAATGAGAGAAATGTCAAAATGTAGCTTGCTTACTTTTATTCATAATGACATTTAGAATGATGCCATTATGGTGGTCGAGGTGAACACCTTATGACCACATCTTAAAAGCACAAGCACAAGCTGATCAGCTAATGTCACATATCTGACAGCAATGAACCTGTCATATATTGTTAATAAAATATGACACCACATATCAAGAATACATTACACTTGAAAGTCTAAAAAATAAATGCCAGGCTTTTATCTGAGTGTTTAATAGGTTATTTTTTATACCTGTAAACCAAACAACCCAAACAAAATGTCCTCTCGCTCTCTGCTCCCTCCCTCCCGACCTTTTAGAGCCATTTAGAAGTATTGCGTTTCACTCCTCTGATTGACAGCTAAGATGGATTCCCCAAACCAATAACTGAGGGGACGCCCTAATTGGTCAGAAATAAGCAGGTTAGCAATATCTTAACCTTTAATGTCAGCATCTTAAAATCGGATTCGCTCTCCAGTGATGGGGAAAGCAGCTCTTGTTGGTTGACGGATTGAGATCAGAGATGGAAGCTCCTCAAACCGCAACCCCTTCTCCCTCTTCACCAGCCTGTCCTCTGCATGCATCAGCGTGGAGTCGTGACGCAGGGCAGGGCCAAAGCATGGCAAAGTGCAACCGAAGGAAAGGTGCTCGCGGAAACAGACACTATTTTTATATTGGTCTATAGAGCCAGGAGGTCCTCCTGTACACATACTCACACACACGCGCTTATGTGTATACGCAAGCTCCCTCTCTCCCTCCCTCTCTCTCTCTCTCTCTCTCTCTCTCTCTCTCTCGCTCTCTCTCTCTCTCTCTCTCTCTCTCTCTCTCTCTCTCTCTCTCTCTCTCTCTCTCTCTCTCTCTCTGCTTTGCTAAAGTACATGTCTACTTGGCTCTACCTGCTAAACCTATGGAGAGTACAGACAACCTTTTACTGACTAGAATAGACACAACTTCAGTTCAGTTCAGCCGTTATTAATCCCTGGAGGAAAATATGATATGATTTTACAGCAGCAACAAACATGACAGTGCAAATATTGAAGGAAATAAAAAACTAATACGATTTACAATAGAAAGCGAAAGATCAGCAATATATCAATCCCTGCACAAATATCAGCAAAATATCAATCTACAGAATAAACCAAGGTATGATGAATTTCAGTAGGCCTACAGCGCACACGCGGACAGTGTCGACCATCACTTCTGTTCAGAACGTGGGGAGATGAAACAGAGAGGATAACATAGACGGAGAGGGAGCGTGTGCGCTTTGAACAGAATATGGGCCTAAAAGATCAATATTTAATGCAACAGGGCAACACGAGTGTTTGTGCGCCTTTGACGACATTACCCCGTAACGCAAGAGGAAGACATCAACCGTTGAACCCACACCTCTGCGTCCGTTCACCGCCGAAACCCCGGTGAGTTCTGGAGGACGGGGATGTTTGTGGGGGCTGTTGTTGTTTGTTCACGATTTAACCTTGACGAAACACAACCGCTCAGCGAAAGCAGCCACGGCCACGTAGAGAAAGGCAATGAAATAATAACAATAGGAGATAAGCAAGACCCGAGGAGTCTTTTATCTTACACCATCATCGCCATATGGTCTGCGCGTCCCCGGTGACGTTTACCACCTTCTACAGCTCTGATGGGCCCGCATGGTTATTGCACCTTCTGGGTTGTATCTTCAGATCTTCGAAGTAGAATAGACTCATTGCGAGTCGCTTAGGGTATCAATGTGTCTAAATAAATGTAATGTAATGCAAAAGCACTTCTCGAAAGTATTCGAGGCCCTGTACAATGGTAGTAGTACATTATAATTAAGCTTTTACAGAAGATACTTCAACCATACATTTCTATTTAAATTAGGATGTAATACTATTGATTGGATATTGTATTCATGTATTTAACATTCAAAGGGCTGCAAATATTGGAAGAACAATTCACCCAACAGAATTCCTTGGTTGAGAGTGTCCTACACCGCGCCCACAATACGAAAGACCCCGGTTTTTTATTTCATTTATTCATTTCACGCTTCACAATAAAACCAAGGACATCTCAAAATGAGGTTTCCTGGCATTTGGCAAAGAAAAGTGAAAAGCTGTTTCTCTTTTTTGAACGTCAAACCACAGACTGACGCAGCCCTGTGTGGATGCTTGCCTCTGGCAGCGTGTGTGTGTGTGTAGGGGCTCGGTGTTACTGAAGAGTGGTGAAGGTTCGACACGGAGCGGTTTATTCAGAGATACTGGGAACATGGTCATGCACTCTGGAGGTGGTTCACGAAGCATATGTGGTACACAGGAAAGAGCTGCAGCATTTATGTTGGTTGGGGATGGCTTGATGAAAGAAGTCACGCCTATAGGGCCTGGTTTACCTGAGACACTTAAAAGAGAGTTTAGGTGAGTTAACCTCATGGGGGGGTTGTTTCGACCACTCTGTGTGTGTGGAGCGGAAACTAGTGGTGTTAGCGCTGATACTGTCAGGTCCGATGAGGGAATAATGTTAGCTTTGATACTGTGTGGTCTAATGAGATAATAAAGGAAATCGATTTACATCAATAATGAACCTAGGTGAATCAATTAGGCCTGAGTGATGTCCAGTTGTCTAACTTGTGGTCTTATAACAGATACTCCGGCACTAATACATAATTTGATATTTGAAATATAAGTGTACCAGTATTTTATTTCTGAATATCTTCATTTCAAACAATTATGTTTTTTTGTAGTCATTTACAAGTCTACCATTAACAATTAGCATCAACACTAACATTAGCAATATTATGGAAGGAAGGAAGGGATTTAGAAGATTGTTGACAGCAATTTAGTTCAGTGTTCGAGGGGCAGGATGGACTGGTGGGTGTTTAAATGCCAGCTGAAAGGTTCTGTCCATGTCCACAGCCTACCTGCAGACACCCTCGAGCTAAATGCTTAACCCCTCCCTGCTCATTAGTGACATGTATCTAAAACAAGCCCCAGAGGTTTTGGATATAGTGTCAACCAAACGACACAATTGGAAACAATTATTATGGTGTTTCCTTCTTTTCAAATTGAACTGTCCAAATGCTCTTTTAACTCTATTGATCGATGTTGGAAGAGCCGTTTTGTGTTCCAACACTTTATCTAAAATTAGAACCATCGCTGACAGCCTTGGCATATCCCCTCCACACACACACACACACACACACACACACACACACACACACACACACACACACACACACACACACACACACACACACACACACACACACACACACACACACACACACAGTCACAGTGTTTGGTATTTTAGAGCTACATTCTGTTGTTTGTTTGCTACAAAAGCTGTGTGTTTATCGCAAACATCAGCTACGTGGCACTTGCACTAATCAAGGTTATAATAACACGAATGAAAACAAACAAACCAACATTCTGCAGATGGCATTTTGTCGAAGCAGCCACCTCGAATAACACAAATGAGGGTTTTCCCTCACCTAGAGGAGCATGAACATATTAACCTTTTGATATCAGCCGTGAAAAGCGGCACTCATTCGGAAAGCTGACTAGCATGTTTGCAATTCTTTCTTTTCTAAAAGCGATAACAACACAAAATGTCACTGAAGCCATTAGCATGAAATGTGCCCACAAAACTTAATTCTGCCCTTTTTCCGCTTCACACAAGTCTCCATTAGAACACTTTAGCTCCTTGTCACCAGTGTATCCACCAGGGACCATTTTCTGCAGACGTTAAAGGAACTTTCTGCTAATTTTAGAAAAATTGGACAAATGTCAGAGTTTTTTTTAATCTGTGTGTAGTAAAAGCTACAACTTAACAGCCACAGTAGGGAATACCATCGCATTGTGAGATGTGCATTTTGGCCATCACAGGGGAACATACAGTATATAGGAACATTGCCATCTAACTGAAACACAAATATCTAACTGTTATTATTGCAATAGTCCATCTTCAGTAATGCACAAATTTCTCTTAACTTTTAATATTTTCTTTTATTCTTTGTACTTTGTGTTTTCAAAGACAGGTCCATAACATCGTACCACACCCCAATAGATTCTTTTTGACATGGAAAAAGTACATTTCAGATCAAAATCAAAATGAGATGTGTGTGAATAGTGACAGGTTCCATAAATAGTTGACACCATTTCAGCCTGACAGCCAAGTGAAACATTTTGAAGAAAGTTAGAACCTTAAGCCATGGGGCTGAAACTTGACACAAGAACGCACACACACACACACACACACACACACACACACACACACACACACACACACACACACACACACACACACACACACACACACACACACACACACACCAACACATGCACTCAAATCCACACACATACAGACACCCACACACACATATGCACACACATGTGCCCCTCACACACACAGCTGGACACACACACACACAGGCACACACCTGGATGCGAGGATTACTTAAAAATGAAGTGCCAGATGAATATTTATGACGGGATGCTGTCCAACACAAGCTAGCTGGACCCCCGTACGAGAGGAGATCCAGGCTGTGTTTGTGGTAATGTGATGATGGGCTATGAGGCCAACTTAGCCACATCTTAACCAGGCTGAGGGGGGCGGTGGTGGGGAGCGTGTTCAGCGCCAGTGGCCTGGAAACGATTCCCCTCTTGTGGACAGCCGCGCTGCCCCCCTCTTCCTCCTCTTCCTCCTCTCTGATCTGCTGTCAGATGACCTTGACTCACTCCTGGGTTCATCACCCCCCCCCCCCCCCCCCCCCCCCCACCCCCCCCCCCCCCCCCCCCAGGTATCTATCTTTTTCCATCCCTATCATTTCCCCACTCTCTCTCTCTCTCTCTCTCTCTCTCTCTCTCTCTCTCTCTCTCTCTCTCTCTCTCTCTCTCTCTCTCTCTCTCTTCCTCCCCCCTCACCCCATTCACACTTCCTCTTCCTATTGGCCTCTCCTATCTCCATTACTTTTCTATTTCCTCTTCATTTTCTGTGCGCTCCTCATCCTCGTCTTTCATTGCGCCGTCCTTCCTCGCCGCCTCTCCAATCATGGCCCTCGTTCTGACACCCCCCCCCCGCCTCGCTCCCTGCCCCTCTCTGTCTTTCTCTGTCCCCCCCCCCCCCCCCACCCCCCTCCTCTGTCTCTCTCCTACTCCGTCTCTATTTCTCGCTCTGACTCTTTGAAGCCTTCTCTCCTCGCCGCTGATCCCAGTGCAGGACGCTTCAGCGCCTTTTTTAACCAGCCAGGATGACCACGTGCCCCCCGGCCCCCCCATCCCACCAAATGATGAATGGCCTTCATTTTGGGGAATACTAAGAAGAAGCAATGGCCTCGGCCCCAGCGTCTGTGAGCTCCAGATCTGTTACCTTACCTGCACCCCCCTCCAACACACACACACACACACACACACACACACACACACACACATACACACACACACGACACACACACACACGCACACAGACACACACGACACACACACACACACACACACACACACACACACACACACACACACACACACACACACACACACACACACACACACACACACACACACAGGACACACACTTCAGGAAGATATCCCTGCTGGGGAACCACTACGGAGCCCGTTCTGAGCACACAACATCAATCTCTGAACGGTTCAGCTGCCAACAATACAGCACTTTAAATATTTATGATACATTTTCACTGCAATTGCGACTGATGTTTAGAATGGGTTCACACGCTCTCTCTGTATTCATGGAAAGCTCCGTCGTGCGTCGGAATTCGGTTGCTCTCGGTCCCGGAGTTGATTTGACATCCGACGGACCCTTCTAGACTTGAATACATCTAATGCAATGTATCGTGCCTCAGTGTCCCCGTAAAACTGCGCACTGGGCGCAAGGCCAGAGCTTGTTGGACGTTGCTGAGATGGTCCAGATGATGATCCTGAGTTATGACCCACTTCACGTCCCATTAACTGTACATGTCTGTGTGTGTCAGAAATCTCACAGATCACACAGGATGCTATGTTCAAATCCATCAAGTAGCATGCATACACCGCTCATTGATAAATCTGAGATATTTTTAACTTCAAACTTTTTTTGTCAAGTCACAGCGATATGCCCAATACTGTTTTACTTCAAAACACACCTGAGGCTCAGCAGTGAGTTTTATCACGGCGATACTGTAATATGCAACAAAAATCGATCACACGGAAAATATATTACACCGCATGACGAAGCAAGCCACGTAATCGATAGCGATTTCTCCACGGTCCAGAAGTTAATTACAGCTCTTAGTGTCCCCGTAGGTCTGTCAGAAACACCCCGCCTGTCTGTCCCTTCAGCAGAGGTTGATACGTTTAATATTTTAATAAACCTCCCAGCATGTGGTCTTTATTTCCATACGGATTTCATCATTAGGGTAAGATAATAATATAAGATGATTACATTGTGTCTGCAGAGGTTTCAAAGCAATGAGCGCCAGATGTTTTGAGATCAGCTCCAATCGGGTGTGGTTTCCTCGCTGTCCCTGCCTGGCCTGCTGTGATTTCCATGTGGGGCAGAGAGGTTTATACATTTTATACGTGTCGTTTTCATCTTTTCTTCTCTTGACATACAGCATATCCCATGCTGAGACAGCGGCTTCGAAACCTGGGCTCAAAACACAATATGTTGCCGCCGTCTCCTGCCATCAATTATTTAGGCTTCGTTTTTGACGTGTGCTCTCCTCCGCTGCCCCCTAGGGCCTGCACTGAATGGGCACAGTTTGCACCGTCCCCAGCTCCCCCGGCTCAGGCGACATCCTCCTCGGCTCTTTAAAACCCTTCTGCTGTCGCGGCGATGCAGAGGCCTGTTGGTGTTTGAGGAAGGAAGGGGGCTTTCCATTTTTTTTTTTTTTTTTTTAATGTTTGGTTTAGATAAAAATGATAACGTCAAAGAAATCCAGCTTTTGGTAAAACACGGATGGATAGATTAAGAGAGAGATGATATCACGTTGAACATATAGTGCTGCTTTTGGGACGAGGGGTTCTGATGTTCTGGTTACACGGTTTCTCTTGTCGTGGGCCTTGAAGGGCTTTGTGTTCTTGTACTTTCAGAGGAACATTAACATAATTGTTTGAAGGAGCAATTATGAAAGCTGAAACACTATAGGTCTATCATTTAAAGTATGCTGATGATGACAAAAAATATGAACTGGATAGTTTGTATGCATTCTGAATGAGAAACAATAGGCTTTACTTGTTTTATATATACTGTAAGTATCCCAGCATTGGTCCCCATGAGGCTCATGCAGCACTTGATGTATGAACGTCATTGATGCTGCATCCACTTTTCATTAGCAAACTCTTTCCCACGGCTGCAAACTTTGTGCTTCACACTCTTACGGTCCATTAAGATCTCCATTGAGGTATTTGGGACACAATGTTTGTCCATTTGCTCGACTGCTCCTATGAGACTGCACCTAGCTACAGCTTGTTAGCACACACACACACACACACACACGCACACACGCGCACACACACATACACACACTTTGCTTTGCTTTAGGTAGTCCATCGTGGCCGATGATGACTTCTGCCACTTTTTGTGAGTCCTTTGATGACTGTAAAGTCCGATGCGAGATGCACACTGTCTGTCACAGACAGGGCAGATGAAAACCTGTCCCTGAGGGACAGGTGCAGACATGGCAGCCATCTTCCTTCTTTCTTTTTTGGTGAGACGGTGTTTTCTCCTGTTGTCCTCAGCTCGTTGGATTCCTGCATGGCAGAGACCACGCCAGGAATCCCGATCTAAGGCGGCGGCTTCCAGGGAGGGAGGCGGTACTCCACACTTCTTCAGGGTAGTCTTTAGCTGATCCTTCCATCTCATCTTCTGGCCCCCTGCCAGACGGCGACCAAGGTGGAGCTGGCCGTACAAAGTCTGGCGGGGCAGGCGGCTGGCTGGCATCCTGATGACATGGCCAAGCCATCTTAGCTGATGGTGCATGATGGTGGCTTCTATGCTCCTGCAGCTGGTCTTCTGCAGGACCACAGAGTGTGGCACACGATCCTGCCATGCACTGAACGCATCCAGTGCCCACGTGTACACGTGTGAGTGTGTCAAACACACCCACACATACACACTCGCACACATACACACACACACACACACACACACACACACACACACGCGCACACACTCACACACACGCACATGCAATGCAAACGCACACGCACATGCACATGCGCGCACACACACACACACACACACACACACACACACACACACATACACGTGCATGCATGTACACTCACACACAGACACACGCATGCATGTAAAGTAAGTTAGGATGAGAAATGTTATTCGATATGGAAAATATTTATTCAGTCATATTGTAAATATCGTTATGTTGTACTATAATGCATTCCATGAATATATTCAATTACATAACATTATACTGAATTATAGTTTATTGCTGTGTATGGACTAGCATTCAGCAAAGAATGGCACCCAAAGTAAGAGTAAGCCATTTTCTATTGTAATAAGGGTGTGTGCCCCTGCGCGCGTGCGCGTGTGTGTATGTGTGTGTGTGTGTGTGTGTGTGCACGCGTGTGCATATGTGTATGCGTGCGTGCGTGTGTGTGGGTCTATGCCATGTCTGCATCGCGCCTTTCGGATTCCATGCATACTGAGCTGCAGTTGAGTGGCAGCAGTCAGGGGTGAGGCTCCTCACATTTCGGTGGCCAATTTCCCTCCTCCTGTCCCCGCCTGTCCGTCAATGCCCAGGGTCGGGCTACAATCACCCCCTCCATTTTCCACCATCAGGTTTGTCGGAATAAATGTGTGTTTATTTACGCGAGAGGTCGTAGTGAATAGCTTTGTGTTGGAAATTGGTTTGGATGGTATGCCCAGGCATCGGGCGACACTTGAAAATGCACTGGAGTTATTTATTGAATACTCAGTATGATGATGGTGATGATGATGATGGTGATGGTGATGTTGATGGTGGTGGTGTTGATGATGATGATGGTGATGGTGATGTTGATGGTGGTGGTGTTGATGATGATGATGATGATGATGATGATGATGATGGTTTGGTGGTGGTGATGATGGGAGACATCAGCAACATACAGCAAAAGCATTTTTTTGGGTCATTTGATGTTTTTATCAATCTGTCATGCCATACAAACACAAAATTGCAATTGGAAGTGAACCAAATTGGCTATTTCATATTTAATTACTTGGCTTTTTCATATTTAATTAGACGGCATTACTAATGCCATCTAATAGCCTACATACTCTCCACATTTTTCAAATACAGTTAACACAAATGATGTAAACATTTTCGTAGTTTCTGTTAAATTGGTTTAATGCTAAACACGTTTGTTGAACCCTACATTTAATGTACGTTAAATTAACTCATTAACTCATACATTGTTGGTCATGTTGATCATTGAACAGATGAATGGTGTGGAGCTATAAATGTTGCTGCCGCAAGGAAATGTGGCATGGCTTTATCTCCTTTCCTGGTCCAGTGTACCCTATGCTAATGGAGATAAGAAAGGAAGCCTTGAAGGACCTTTCCTCAGCATTTAGAGAACAGCTCTTACCATGGCTGCCACTTCACTTAGATTGGGTCATTTCACTTAGTTTAAAAGCTTTCTGGTAAAAAAGATCATCCAATCGCAGCTGAGGTCTCTGCTGGAAACAACCTGATGTGGAACCACAACAAATATGACATGGCAGACCATTAGTCTCAGTTCCTGAAGAGGACAGATAACTAAAATTAAAAAAAAAAAAACTAAAAAAAAAACTAAAAACTAACATTATAGCATCGTTTTCCCATTGTCGGCATTCCTCCTTTGCACAAACTCCCAGAAAAAGTTTTGGTATAAAGGTTTAAAATCCTTGCCGTGCAGTCGACGGGCCACTGTAGAAATACACTTGTTTAAATCGTCTTCCGAACCCTCCACCTTGCACTCGTGATGAACCAGTTGATTGGGCACCAAAACAGGAAACGCTGCATGACTCCAGCCCATACATGCTCTGGTTCCCAGCCCAGCTGCTGTGCAGTACCCCTCAGAGGTTCAGTCAAGGCACTGTCAAACATCTGGAACCAAGATTATTCAGAATAACTGAGTTCAATTTAAAAAGAACATTTGTATACATTCTCACCGCTCACCGCTCAAACCCCTGTTAACGCGTGTCACTGAGCCTTAACCAGATCACTGAGCTTTAACCAGATCCCTGAGCCTTGACCAGATCCCTGAGCCTTAACCAGATCACTGAGCTTTAACCAGATCCCTGAGCCTTAACCAGATCACTGAGCTTTAACCAGATCCCTGAGCCTTAACCAGTTCCCAGAGCCTTAACCAGATCACTGAGCCTTAACCAGATCCCTGAGCCTTAACCAGATCACTGAGCCTTAACCAGATCACTGAGCCTTAACCAGATCCCTGAGCCTTAACCAGATCCCTGAGCCTTAACCAGATCCCTGTGCCTTAACCAGATCCCTGAGCCTTAACCAGATCCCTGAGCCTTCACCAGATCCCTGAGCCTTAACCAGATCACAGGCGTTTGGCACCGAGCGATCCACAGCAGGCCACCACGCATCACCACGTACCCGAGATGAACCCGCAGTCTGAGGGTTATGTCCTCCCCGCCGCAGTAGACCCAGGGCAGTGCTCTGGTCCAGCTGTGGCCAGACAGCAGTCCATAGTTGTTTAGTGGCCGTTTTAGTGAGGCGCTCGGTACGAGTAATCAGCCGCGAGTGGATTTTCTCGGCCGGCCTCTTTTTAGTATACGGCTGTGGTCACTGCCTTGGCCTGTGGATTGAAAGGTTGGACCGCATTGTTCTCAACAGAATGTCTACCGTGCTTTGATATCCCATTCATCGGCTAGAAAACCCCCAGAATGAAGCAAACTGATGAATGTCCTTCTTCTCTCAGTATTACTGCAAACGACAATCAAAGGCGGGGGAGAATTACACCGACACCCTATCCCCCCCCCCCCCTTGTGTTGTAGAACTTTGTATCATTACTTCACCTCACATCGTCCGGAAATCTCAGTGACACACAAACGCTGGCGAGCACAAACACGGGAGAAAGTAGAACGCCGTTCGGAGTGTCTGCATATGGCGTCCCCGTCCCCCCTCCGCCGTCTGCGGAGAGGACCGATCACTCGTGACAGTTGGCCCCGTGCCATGCTCCCCCCCCTCCCCTCCCCCCCCCCCCCCCCCGCGCTCTCCGTAATTAAACCCAACCCGTCTCGACGAGGACGAGAACTCAAGAATGGGGGACCGCTGGAAGAAGGTCATCACCCGCGCGGACGTTCATCCTGACAGACACCCGGAGGCGTGTCGGCCTCCACTTAACGGACCTTCAACGGGAATCCAATTAATAAATCATACAAAGGCCAGCCGAGCCACCGGGGCCCCGGCAGAGCGACGGGCCGATCGATGGGATAACGGGACAGACGCCAAGGCTCGATCGGGACTCTGATTTCTGTTTGTGAAGAGAAAGCGGTGACGGAGGTCCTCAACGTGGCCTGACCCTAATCTTCACGCTCAACTGAAACTCTTCAACTTAATCTCGATGTGCATTTGACCGACCCCCGACCCTGACCCTAATCCCGAAGTCACACATGGTTGACAGTAAGAGGCTAACTTGGAATGGTGGAAAATCCCAAAGCGTGGTAACAGGAAATTAGGGGTAATGATAAAGCACCCCTGCCATTGGATTCCTTCAGGATTACATTTCAGCAGAGCCAAACGGAGCAGTGAGAGACTGAAAAGTCTTCACTCTAAACCAGAGATGAAATATATGTTCATCCACCTCCGCAGTCCAACAATCTGACACCATGTACCCCGAAACTTTCGACAATAATAACATACTGTACCTTTAACTAGGCTGCCCCCCAAGCACGTATATACACAGTGATTATTTACAAAACAAAAACAACTTAAGAGGATCAAGTGTAAACACAAATGGAGCAAGCAAATGGCCCATGGGTGAAAGTACATCCATAACGATTGTTTAAGAAAGAAAAGTCAAAAGTGTGCACTTTATAGGAAATGAATTTATGAATTTATGATGGAATGCATGAGAAAAGATAATTCCTTGTCTAATATACATATTGTTTGGCAACACATAATGTCTTAAGTATTAATTAATCGTCCAGCTCAAGTAGACCACTAAGAACTGACACAGGGCAGCACTTCAAACACTGCTCACAATGCAATTTAAGATTGAACTGTACACTATGTAGAGGGGTTGAAAGCACTCCAACCGATTCTTTTTCATCCTCAGAACAGGACTCAAAGGCTCAGGTCAACCATGCAACCGGGCAAGAATGGAGCACATTGTTGGACTGGAGCTCTGGAGCTAGAAGTACACAGCGAGCAACAACACCAGCTGATTTGGCAGCCAGGTTCAGAGTGGCCCAGGATCTGGGTTGAAGAATGGGTTGTGGGGACAGACAGAGAGAGAGAGAGAGAGAGAGAGAGAGAGAGAGAGGGAGAGAGAGAGAGAGAGAGAGAGAGAGAGAGAGAGAGAGAGAGAGAGAGAGAGAGAGAGAGAGAGAGAGAGAGAGAGAGAGACAGAGAAGGAAAGAAGGAGAGAAGGAGAGAGGGAGAGAGGGAGAGAGAGAGAGAGAGAGAGAGAGAGAGAGAGAGACTAATTAGCGGAAAGTTTGGGAGAGAGAGAACCAGAGGGGCATGAAGGGGGTGATAGGAGGGGGAAACGCAGGGACGTAGGAAAAGCAAGCATGTTTGGACCACAACACAAAGTGTAAAGCCGTCGGGGCGCGGCTTGGTCCACCCAGGAGATGAGGCACAAGAAGGTGTCTCTAACAAGATGACTCCGGGCGGCCACGTGCCCCCCCTGGGATTACGAGCAGCCAGATGAAGGGTAAAGAGATTACACGCAAAACTGAGTACGCTTTTTTAACTCACTCGCCCTGTTGTGACGAGTGCAACACTCCAGAGGAACATTTCACTGGGGAGAAATTCCATCCATCCGTTTTCCCATTTCTCCGTGCTCTCAGTTCTCGGCTGGCTTGGTCATAAGATTAAGGATTGCGCGTTCTCTTTACTGACTTCAAACACTGTCCGGGGAACTAACTCGTATACCTGCTGCTGGAGAACTGACCTGCTGCAAAGGGCAGGTGTGGACTGTGACCACATTGGGCTCTGCGACAGTGGACTGGAATCCCCCGGAGTGATTGAAATAAAGGTTAGGCTCTCGCATGCCTAGCTTATGGAATTAAGATAACGAGACTCTTGGATTTTGTTGTGGTTACCAAGGCTCTCTGTGCAAATGACATCTCCCGGCTGGAAATAAACAACATAAACGGCTCCATCATGCTTCTGAAGTCGGGGCTTTTCTTCTCGTGGTTTGTGTTGACGCTTCAAGCCAGTCAAATCAAAGGTAAGGTCGGGATGGTGGGGGAAATGGGAATTGCTTTTCACTCATTTGAAAGTTTTTGGCAAATTTAAATTAAAAAATGTCTGTTTTTCCTTTAAGCACAATAGAGAGACATGCTGTATTATAATGAAGTGCCATTGCATTGTCTGTCTGCTCATCAGTTTCGTATAGTATAATTACCCGGTGTATTCTGAGTTAATTGCTTCTCGTGGTAGAGCTACCAGTAATACCATGAGTGCATTACCCTGGTGCCTTACGGGAGATTAAAAAAATGCGGTGATCCACTCGACTCAAGAACAAGTCAAAGGACAAGTTGGCTTCACAGAAAGGAAAGCTTTCAGTGAACAAAACTAAAGTAAATGTAATTGAACCGACCTGTTGAGGAGGGAATTTTCACTTCAAAACGTAGAAGTGAGAATAGAACGTGTACAAGTCTGTTACAGTTAAACACACTAATTATATATATGTATATATAATTAATTATTATATATATATATATATATATATATATATATATATTAAAGCATAAAAGGCCATATAGCAACAGTTGGGTGGCAGCATTATTCATCATAATAACACATTAGATGGCGGCCATGTTGGCAGAGCTTGAGCGGGTTCATTATCCGAAGGCGGAAACAAAAGCTGTCCTGTTCTGCGTGTCGTGGGACACTAATCTCCCGTGGCTTGTAACTCTGCTAAGAGGCCCTGGCTGCCATCGCAGCATTAGGGCTCGTTTAATCATCCGCCCCCCTGCCCCCCCTTACCATGTGGGACCTCATGGCCTGTGCATGTGCAGGCTAGCATTCAAGCTAAATGTAAAATATTCATAAGAAGATATGACACAACTCAGGGCCAGGCGTGGGTGACAGGTCGTTCATTGTCTCTGGTGAACTGGGAACATGTGTCACGTTAATAGCGGCAGCCCGGGCCCTAACTGGAACGCGACAAGAACCAATCCTTCATCCCTCCAAATCCGACAGCCACGCACTCTTTACATGGGAAATGTGTTGGTTTTGGGCCAAAATGGTCAGCGTGCAAACAGCACTGTTCATTCTGAGGGTATTATGTATGTGGAAGGCATTTGTTTACGAAACGGAGCCACTCTGTACTGGGTGGCATATGGTACAACATATGTGGGCCATATAAACTTTGCTCTTAGTTAGCTATTGAAACTTTGAAACTAAATACACTTTAATCTTTTCTGAACCGAGAAGCCCATAAAATAAATGGATTCAGCTATCAATGTCAAAGCTTTTTTCCTTTTGGTTCCCACTAAATTAATCTTGTTTTCATACCGTGGCTGTGATTCTGTCTGTGCATATTAATCCCAGAGGAAGTACGTCGGGGGGTTGCGAGGTTTAGTCTTTGTTTTGAGGGTCCGGGACTTCGGCTTAATGTCTTAAGAGGGTTCCTGAGGTTTACCGGCTGGTGTCACCGTACATCAACCTCTCGGGGGGGGAACTCCACCGCCAGTCTGTGGGTTTAGCACAATGACAAAGCTCTATTTCCTGTTCAATTTCAAATAAGCAATATTACAATAATCACATTTCATCGCCGGCTATAGCAAATGTTTTGCTAACCACTCACGTCATCCTTGCCACATTGAGTTCCCATGTAGACTCATGGTGAGCAGACGTGGTAACTGTCTCATGAACACGACCACAGACGACCATGAGAAGACACAGCCAGTCCTGAAGCTCCACTCTGTGTGACTGTGTGTGTGTGTGGCGTTGCAGACCTCCAGGACCCGGGCCTGCCGGGCCTGAGAGACGTGAGGTACAGACACTTCCTGGAGGCCCCGCGGCCCAGCCAGCGCGCCACCGACCACGACCACGCGGCGCAGAGCCGGCACAGGAGCAAGAGGTCCGCGGCGGCGTTGAGCACGGGTGTGAAAGTGTGTCCCCAGGAGCCCATGAAGGCTGTCATCACCAGCCACCGCGCTTACTACAAACTCAGAGGTAAGGAGGCGAGCGCGGCGTTCGCAGTCTTCCGGTGACTTCTCGACCGCGGACGGTTCCGTTCGAGAGGGCTGTGGACGGCGAGCGGAGCGCCACCGCCGAAAGGCCGACGCTTTCGCTGAGAATTGATTACAAAAGCAATCCGTCACGGCTCAGCAGACAGAGAAAGCTCCGGATGTTTGTGAACTTAAATGTTGCACAAAGTATACACCCTTGCAGAAATGTCAACATGAATGGGAATTGATGTGTTGTGCTTTCATTTGCAGTAGGCCTAGATGGTAGGCTACATCATCCTTTCATTTTCAGTAGATGGTAGGCTACATCATCCTTTCATTTTACATGTCAAGCTACTTTAGTATATACTGTGTGATAGTCTCTACGAGGCTGAACTAAGACATCAAGGAGTCTGAAAAGCTGCAGCGATTATCGAAAATGAGAAGAAAAATGGTTGTGGGCGCCAATTGATACCTATCCCCAATACCTTTACCTTTACTCCACGAACGTGATTATCAGGTGCATGTTTTATTGAATAGGAGCATGGCCCTGAAATCTTGTGTTTGAGAAGGAATCACCACTGCCACATGCATTAGTATAGTGGACACATGTGGCGTGTGTTTCCAACGTATGACAAAGCGTAGCTTCAGGGCATGGAAGTGGTGTGCGCACATACAACGTGCATAATCTATAAATGTCATGCACACGTGATGACATTTACAGTAACAAGCTGGCATCACGCTGGGCCCTTTTTTGGAGTGATTTCCACCACGATATTGAAGACGAGAAAGGAAAGAGGGAAGCTCGTTCCATTGCTTTGATATGTCAACCAAGATGAAGCCCATGTCGTTGCTATGGCATCAAAACGTTCATTTTCGCAGTGACATTCTTTCTGCGGGAATGAATGAATTCATGAATCAATTGGTTTGGCAATATGTGGTTATCTGATTTTACAAGAAGCAGACCTACATACATGTACCTATATACCTATCTCTATTTTCTTTGTATAAAGTATTGACGCATACATCTGAAAAAAACAAACCAAAATAAAGTGCCTAGTATCTTCTATGGGGGAAGGACAGCCTGTAGGGTGACCGACTCCCGGCTCAAAGGCACTGGGTTCGATCCCTAGTGTCCTCTGAGCCGACCCTTGGGGAAGATGCACAACTCCTTTGCCTGCCCCTCAAAAACACGTCTTTGACATACGTGTTGGTTGCTAAACACATCAACGATAGTAAGGTTTGTCTTTGTGTGTTCAGTTTGCCAGGAGGCCATTTGGGAGGCGTTCCGCGTCTTCCTGGACAGGGTTCCTAACGCTGAGGAGTACCGGTCCTGGCTCTACACCTGCCAGCATGAGAACCTGTGCATGGACAACCTGGCCCTCAACTTCAGCCAGTCTCAGGAGCACCTGGACATGGTGGCCAGGGTCAGTGTCAGGGTCACACTGCAGCCAATCAGCATAGGTCTCTTAGAATACAACTCATAAGGTCAATATACTGTGCATTAAGTACACAGCACAAGATAGAATACAACTGATGATGGTCAATATACTGTGCATTAAGTACACAGCACAAGATAGAATACAACTGATGATGGTCAATATACTGTACATTAAGTACACAGCACAAGATAGAATACAACTGATGATGGTCAATATACTGTACATTAAGTACACAGCACAAGATAGAATACAACTGATGATGGTCAATATACTGTGCATTAAGTACACAGCACAAGATAGAATACAACTGATGATGGTCAATATACTGTGCATTAAGTACACAGCACAAGATAGAATACAACTGATGATGGTCAATATACTGTGCATTAAGTACACAGCACAAGATAGAATACAACTGATGATGGTCAATATACTGTGCATTAAGTACACAGCACAAGATAGAATACAACTGATGATGGTCAATATACTGTACATACACAGCACAAGATAGAATACAACTGATGATGGTCAATATACTGTGCATTAAGTACACAGCACAAGATAGAATACAACTGATGGTGGTCAATATACTGTGCATTAAGTACACAGCACAAGATAGAATACAACTGATGATGGTCAATATACTGTGCATTAAGTACACAGCACAAGATAGAATACAACTGATGATGGTCAATATACTATGCATTAAGTACACAGCACAAGATAGAATACAACTGATGATGGTCAATATACTGTACATTAAGTACACAGCACAAGATAGAATACAACTGATGATGGTCAATATACTGTGCATTAAGTACACAGCACAAGATAGAATACAACTGATGATGGTCAATATACTGTACATACACAGCACAAGATAGAATACAACTGATGATGGTCAATATACTGTGCATTAAGTACACAGGACAAGATAGAATACAACTGATGATGGTCAATATACTGTACATTAAGTACACAGCACAAGATAGGTCTCATAGAATACAACTGATGATGGTCAATATACTGTGCATTAAGTACACAGCACAAGATAGAATACAACTGATGATGGTCAATATACTGTACATTAAGTACACAGCACAAGATAGGTCTCATAGAATACAACTGATGATGGTCGATATAATGTACATTAAGTACACAGCACAAGATAGGTCTCATAGAATACAACTGATGATGGTCAATATACTGTACATTAAGTACACAGCACAAGATTGGACACATACGTCACAGATTGTTTATGTATAAGAAAAGTTATTTGTACATAGTTGCATACTGTGGTAGTTTACTTTGAATATTTCATTGAGGCGTGACATCTGATTGTTGTTTTGTAATTCTCTACTTTCAGAGAGTTGCTGAGCATGGGGAAATTGTTGGGTATGTATTCAATTTAAATGAATTTTAACGCATTCAGACTGACAGCCAATACATTAGAATGATAATATCTCACTGACTGGGCTGTTTTTATAGTTACACTGTTTTTCTTAAATATAACTATTTTCATACCAACTTCTACTTTAAACTTTTCTCTCACGTTCAATAAAAAGAAGTGTATTATTAATTAAAACTGAATCGAAAGCAGACGGTTTGTTTCTTACATATCTAGGGCCACTGCCTGTCAAATTCATTGAACTAATACCCACAGAAATTGATTTCCCAGTTGATTTATGTATTATATATTTATGGAAACTTATAACGAATGTACCCTCATTTCCAGAACTGAAGAAGCTGTCCCTGATCCAGAAAGGCAATGTAAGCTACACCAATGGTTTATTCAGCTGAAGCTGTATGTTCCCTTTCTAATTAGGCGTTATGAGTAAACAAGATAAATGAAGTCATTAATCTCTGTTTCGTTCCAGGCACTTGGACTCCTCCAATCATTTCACTTCCCACCGAGGTAGAGGGCATAAATTTAACTTAAAAATGACAACAAATGAAGAAATACACGCACATAATGTCAAATATAAAGATATTTTTCATTTTTTTTTATTTTATTACCATTTTTGTTTAAATTATAGGTGATTCTGTTACAATGTTTTTTTTCTACTCATTCCAATGTCTTTACATGGATATAAACGTGATTCAAAATGCATAAGCATTGTGGGGGGGAAAAAACATTTTTTTATTACAGAATCTGAATCACATCCCATGATCCGCTCTCAAACATTCAAACAATTAAACAAAATCCTTGGCACTATTGCGTCGTTTGCCACATGAAGGAGGGGGACCTGAACACCATACCAGAGACCTCCGAGGAGCACATCGTGGAGTTCAGCGTCACCGTGGTGGACCCCGGCTACAGCGCGCTGTTCAGCGCGGACTCCCCGCGCTACAACGAGATTACGCAGGAGCTCACGGAGCGGGTATGTGCCAACAACAATTTTTCAGGCGATATATGCTGTGTATCTCGAGTCGACCATCACAAGTCCAAGCTAAAATATTCATTCGCCACAGACCAAAAATGCTTTCAGCGTGTCCCGTGTTTGGATACCAACTTCCTCAGGGAATGACCCTCCGAATCGAAAGTCTCCAAAACATGGATGCATTAAAGAATGCACTTCCACTTATCATAAAGCCCCCGATCCCCGATCTGCCGTTCGCTACACTAGTTTACACTTTTACATTTAAAAGTAAAACGTCATTATTATTGAACCCTAAACATACATATGATATTTTGGGTAAAGCACGGAGCATGCTCATATTCTCTCGCTATATAAATCGCATCGAAGAGAGGTTTAAGCTTCTTGGACACTTATGTATAACGAAACGTGTGTGTGTGGTTGGCGGATATGTGGAGCTCCGTCTGGCCAGCGGTTGATTTTAATGTCCGTGTCCGAAAGAGAGTTAAGTGGGGCTATAGGGGGGCTCAGTGTGTGTGTGTGTGTGTGTGTGTGTGTGTGTGTGTGTGTGTGTGTGTGTGTGTGTGTATGTGTGTGAATGGAGTCCAACCACCAGTCTCTTACATACTCTTTGGTGGGAAACACTGGCTTTGAATATTTTAGAGAACACATATGACCCAATTTTTTAATTAAGGCCCTTCTTGTCTCTTTACATAGATGATGACTGAATAAATCAACGTACATTTTAAAACATTCTTGTAGTTTACCATAGTCTACACATGTCTATATCTTAGTGGATATTTATTGTTTTTATGGAAGGTTATGTGTGCTCCTAGTTTAGATGCAACACAACACACTTCCACACTAGTGGAATCGCTACATTCCATGCCCACACAAACATTCATTCGTTCATTCATTCATTCATTCATTTTTCTGTTTGTGTTTTCTCCCTCTTGTACTGTAGATGGTTCAAGTTTTCCAAAAGGTTCCAGGATTCAAAGAAATACGTGTTCTTGGATTCAGGTAGGTCATGTCAGGCTTTACGAAAGTCTTCACACACAAAATAACTTGTTGCTTCCAGTTTTGTCCTTCAAATACACTTCAATACAAATCGAATCAAACAACAACACAATGTGACACAACACACCCGGGTTCAACGTGAAGAGGTTCACAAAGAGCCCCCAGACCCCTGAGTGAAGGCTGTCCCCGGGTCCAGGTCGGAGGACGTGTCTGTGCGCTGCGCCGTGGTCTTTAACGGACACACGGAGCTGGGGGACGGCGCGGGGGTCCTGCTGGAGCCGGGTTCGGACGCCGGGGTGGACCCCCACGGACCCAAGCTCAAGTACATTGTGGCGAGGGCCCTGAGGCAGGAGCCATCCCTGCCCCTGGACATGCAGACCCTCAGCTTTGAGGCCGGTAAACATCCTCTCTACCATTTTCATATTCTGATTATTATGTGGCGAGCTGATAATGGCAATGTAAATATTCCTATTATTACGTGCAAAATGTGCTATGAACAATATAACACAACCAAAAGGGAGAGGCGGATAGGGGTGAGGCAGTTTGTCTCCCAGCAACAAGGGATGGGTTTAGAACCCCCGATGTCCGAAATCGTACCATGGGCACCACCCTTGAGCAAGCTGCCTGACACATGCCAAACCTCCTTCATGAGCCTGTCAAAGAGACGACAGGCTTCTTCATTTGAAAATAATATAACACAGAATTGTCATCATCATCATCATCGTCATCGTCATCATCATCATCATCATACAGACAGACAGACATACTTTAATGATCCCTGAGGGAAATTGCATATATAATTGAAATTGTATATATATATAAAGAAATATAAAAAATATACATAAATGTACATACATCCAGGCATACACTAAGGTAATAGCATACACAAAGATGTAGCATGTTGGATTTTATGTGGTAAAAAAGACCAGTTATGCAGAGAGATGACCAGTTATGTAGTGAAATTACCAGTTAGAAAGCATCACATTGTTTTGATCCCAGTGACCACCATCTACCCGGGTGACGAGGTGGGCCGGGAGCCCCCCCGCCCCGTCCCAGAGGAGGACGCCTTGGTCACCTTGACAACGCCAGCCTCTCGCGGGGTCCCCCCCACCGCGGCCGGCGTGCTCCGGGAGGGGCTCACGGTGAAGCCGCTGACCTTTGTCCCCCTGGTCCCGGGCGGCGACCTCGGGGTCACGGCGGCCAGCGGAGACAGCTCCGCCCCCGTGTCCTCGGGGGAGGAGTCTTCAGAGGGGGGCAGTATGGAGGGGGGCAGCGTGGAGGGGGGCAGTATGGAGGTGGGCAGCGTGGAGGGAGCCAACATGGAGGGGGCCAACATGGACGTCGTGTGGCCAGCGGTCACAACGTCCACGGTGGTGGCAGGGGAAGGGGGCGCTGAAGAGGTGTTACTGGAGGAGAGCCCGCCGCTGGGGGAAACGGCGGACGAACGCGAAGATGTCCCCCAAGGTGAGGCTGAAGGTGGCTGTGATTAAATTCTGCTGAACTAATCCCCCAATTAAAGCGGCTGTTGGTAAGAGCTCACAGACTTGTAAAATACTTTAAAACTAAACAACCTAAAAATGTTATGCTCTAGGCACCTCCCCCTAGACGCTTCTCTGCTAATTAAGAAAGTTGTATTTCACGCGCTCATTCAGTGAAAGGATGCCATGATTGGTCTGAAATGAGCTGGCGGTCTACAATCTAAATTGTTTCATACAGCCGCAACACAAAACCAATACTTTCACAGAGCATTTTATGCACTAATAGCTAATTCTAAGAAATGAAATGATTGCTCTTTAATGTAATCTACAGTACCTTGAACTAATCCCCTCATTCATTGTTCATTGTGATCATCGCTATGCTGCTTTCTGATTTTCATTTGAGATCCTCAACAAAAATGTCCTTGTTTCCTCTGCCACGGCTCCCTGTGACTCACGATGACTGTGACTCACGATGACCCCAACACGCCCGCAGGTCCGGCCCCCGCAGACACCTCCGCTCACGGACCCCCGGGGACCAACCCAACAGAACCCGTTCTGGCCGAAGAGCCGGTCAGCCGCGCGGACACAGCGGAGGTGCGGTTCTCCACGGCCGGGCCTGGTGACCAGCAGGGAGTCCAGCCCCGGGGGGAGCAGTCGGACGTGGCAGTCGGCGCTCCCGGTCCCACTGACGGCACCAACGCCATCCAGGAGGAGGAGGAGGAGGAGGTGGAGGAGGAGGAGGAAGAGGAGCCGGTGCACAGCGGCAGGGTGACGCCGGCCTTGACGGACGATGGCGCCGCCGCCCCCGACCGGCGGGGGGAGGGCGCCAACGGGACGGAGGCGTGGGTCACCGGGGGAGAGGAGGACAGCGGCAGCGGGGCAACCGCCCCCGCCCTGCCCGAGGACAGCCCCCTGGAGTCCACGGCGGCGCCGGGCGCCAGGCGGCCCGGCACGCCGGCGGCGGACCTCAGCAGGGAGCTGGTGGTGTTCTTTAGCTTGAGGGTCACTAACATGATGTTTTCCGACGACCTGTTTGACAAGAACTCTCCCGAGTACAGATCTCTGGAGAACACCTTCCTCGAGCTGGTAGGTAAACACGCTCTGGCCCTCGACGTCATGCTGCTGCACGCCGTGTGGTCCCGGGTCCTGGGGTAGTCTCGGTGGGGGGGGGGGGGGGGGGGGGGGGGTGGGGGGCGGGGCCAGCATCAGGCAAACTCTCAGGGTGCAGTAATGTGTCATGCTAGGGACTGTCATTATCATGATTCATTGGACAGAGACTGTATGGTTCGTGATGGATTCCTCACGATGATGTTCTTTCAACAGTATGCCTTATTCTCACAGTTGCTATGTTTCTTTCACACAGATGTACCAAACGCACAGCACACATTATAGGGAAGTGTGGCCCTTACACGTCCCCCCCTCGAGTGCACCGCCATTAGCACCCGAGCCGAAATCGAAGCGCTTTATACACACATCTATCCCATTAAAACAGTCGACTGTTAGAAATGCTGGTTCAATATGTTTGCTCTACTTAGACGCAGCATTCAGCCAGAGGGCGGAGGCCAAACCCTGGAGCCTCCAGTAAGTCTGGGTCCGGGTGGAGACCGAGGACCCTAGCCTCCATACCGGTATTGATTCCATATGGGAACTGTTCACCTCCTCATGCCTCCGCAGGCGCATGCACTTCATAGCTCCCTGCTAACTTCTCCTGCTCTGTCACTAACAGTGGGAGAATTTCTCCAACATTTCTAACAAAAACAATCGCAACACCTTCTTGAGATTCCCCCGATTAGATTAGAGACTGACATTCTTTCCGTGCAAATGAGTGAATTAGTTTTTATTTTGTAGGATTTAATGTCATCTAGCGTTTGCGCACGTGTTCATCTGCATGGCCGCTGTTGTTTTGTTGCCTTAATTCCTTGCAATGTGCTCAAGCTTTCACTTCCCAGGGCAAGCTTGGCTCCTTTAATTGCTGTCAACTGCACCAGAATTGTACTTGACAAAATGTGTTTTTCCAGCGCCATAGACCAAGAAAGTCAAGTAAGGCTTGTGCTGATGTCAACTGTGTCAAAGTTTAGGACGTAATTGCTGAAAATGGCACACAGTATTATTAGTGCACACAATGTATTTTTTGCAGAAGTTGCAGAGCAAGCCAAAGTCTTGGTTGCTTCGTTGGTTTGTGTAGTGTATCTTGTTGAATATACTTTGTTCCTAAATGTAGCACGAGTAGATGATCTATTGGTATTTGAACGCTGACTCTTGTGTATTTATTTGAACAGCAGGACATTATGCTATCGGGACTATAGGCTTTGGAGTCTCAACTTGAACTACTTATTCAGGGACAAAGCTGCAAATTAAAGACATCCTTTGGCTGTTGCACTCGCTGTCCATGTTTGCCATAAACACCAGGTGATATGAATGTGAATATTGGTTGGAGGAGGTCACCATCACAAGACCTGCTTGGGCTTCAGGTGTGTGTGTGTGTGTGTGTGTGTGTGTGTGTGTGTGTGTGTGTGTGTGTGTGTGTGTGTGTGCGTGCGTGTGTGCGTGTGGGGCGGTGCAGAGGTTTCTGACTAGCGTAAGAAGCTTAGCGTAATGCTCGTTAATACAAGCACAACACACGGCTCCCTATTAGCTGGTGCAATCCGCTTAGCGCAACATCAATCAGCCGCTTGAGTTCTGAGTGTGAGCGCGCTAAGGGAGGTGAGGCTTTTCCAGTTAGCCTCAACAGCAGATGTTGCTAGGTCAGTAACAGGTGTTTTGCTTTGTGCGTACAGGTCAGCCGCACAGAGAAGAAGAGTTAGCTGGACAGTAGGACAGTGCAGCCAATCTGTTTGCATGAATACAATGTCGTTGAATATGAACGTCTGGTCCATCACCACCTGGATGTCATCCACACAACCTTTCTAAAGTTTGTCTTGTTGCTCGAGCAAGCAAATGCCATATTTCTATATCAAGTGGTTAAATTGGTCACAATTTCAGGACAAGATTATACATTTCTCTCATCTGAAATTGAGATGTATCCAGATAAAGCATCAATTAACAATCCGTATAGTTTGAAGGCTTAAAAGACTTAACGGTGACCAGGGAAACTATATTTTTAGCCTTTGCTGAGAAGTGCCCTGTGCTGCTCAGCGTGATGTAAACGCCTTACCCTCAAACTGCTAGAGAATATCAATACAAATTGGATTTCCCTGCTGCGCTCAGCGATGCCAAGAAAGAAAGCGACTGAATGTAAGCTGGGCGGCAGGTGTCAGGCTTTATGGGAGACGTAAAGTTAGTCGATTTCACGCTTTAGCTTTAATGCTATCGGAGTTTACGCAGAAACCTCCTCTGAGAGCTATTCTGAGCTACGGAATTGTCTTCTTGGGACCTGAATAAGAATAGAGACATTTTTACAGAGACGGATAGAAATGGTATCCCTTTTGAAAAGTATTTTGAAGTATTTTAACATGTATTTAAAATTAAAAAGTTTAAGTCATTAAAATACTCCATCTCCAATCTTAAAATGGTTGCCCAAACCATGAATAACATTACCTTATGATCAACCCATGTATTTCACTTTAATCTTCTAGTCTAGTAAAATTCTTTCTGGCAAAACTAATGTGGTCAGAAGTTTGCAATGGTAAGTTCATATTTGTTCATATTTGTTATCAGTTACCTTTTGGAATATTATGTTTTTAAATGGGCTTATCCAATTTAGGAAGTTAATACTTAAATATACCCCAAAATAATCACTATTATGTTTTAAATTACTATTATGTTTTAAATTAATTTAAAAAAACAGACCTAGATATACCAAATAATTCTCGGTCTATTCCTAACCGCCGCCCATTTAAAAGGTAATATTGTAATGTTTTGTCGGATAAGGGATCCTATTAGTGCAGGAATCCCTCCTTTGTTCCCATGTCACCCCAAACCTTCTTTACTGCTGTACCTACTGGTTTGTGAAGCAACCAATAACATTGGACATGGAGGTTAATAACTTTAGAACAAAGTGAATTCATATGTCTGACTTGATGATTCAAACTGATTTTCGATATTGAGGTTTCCCCAGAGGAGGACGTGGGCACTAGGGTTTCCAAAGCAAGAACCAGTAGATACAAGCGTAACCCCAGTGAGCAGGGCTGTGGTGGTTGTTGTAACTGCTTGCACGTTTTTTTTTTTCAACAGCGTGTTTGTAATCATAGCAACATGCTAGTCATGTTTAGCAATCCTGACAGACTGCAGCAGGCTGTGTCATTGTTACAGATGGAGGGAGCAAGGCTGCAAGGCAGTCCTCTTGTAGTCACCTCATTCCTCTCTCTCTGTCTCTCTCTCTCTCTCTCTCTCTCTCTCTCTCTCTCTCTCTCTCTCTCTCTCTCTCTCTCTCTCTCTCTCTCTCTCTCTCTCTCTCTCTCCCCCTCCAGTCTATCTCCATCTCACTGTAGTACACTCACCCTATCCTCTCTCTCTTTCTCCTCGCTGCCTCTCTATCTCCATCTCTCCATAGCGCTCTCTCTCCCTCTATCTCTCCCCCTCTCTCTCTCTCTCTCTCCCTGTCCCTCCTTGTTATTTTCTATCAGGGACCATTAGTGGGCCCGGTCCCATACTGTGGGCCGGTGATAAGTGCGGTGAGCATCAGATCAGAGCGGGGGCTTCGGGGGTTCAGGCCTCTTATCTGCTGCTCCACAGCGAGGCGCGGGGCAGGGAGGCGCGGGACAGGCCAGATCCTCTCAGCACCCTAATCTCACCCTGCTCACATGGCAGTGGATCGGGGTCCTGCTGCTGGGAGCGCAGCGCGTTAAAGGGAGCATCTGCAATCTGCATGTACGCTGCTGATGAAAGGATCTCGTATCGGTCACCGCTTCTTCACTGACACCAGCAGAGTGGTGGCTCGATGCATGCGTGGGGCGCATTAACATAACTTGATGCAAACTTACGCAATACGGCGTGAGGACCTGCTGTACTTATTTGGGGTTCTTTCCACGCTGATACACTTCTTAAAGCAATAATGGGCTGTAGATTAGCTTTTTGGCAACAGTGTCTTGCTTCCTCGCTCGCTTAACTTTCCAATTTGTTCAACAAAAGGAATTTATTATTTATTGGCCTTTATTTAGGATCCTGGCCTATTCGATCCAACCAGTGTTCACATTAATCAAAATGTTCCATTTATTCTCTGGCACTCGGTAAAGTGCAGTTTTCTGGCATTTCTGGTGTGAATTGAAACCCCTTAGCTATAGCGTGTCTTTAGCTAAACAATATCCAATTTGTCCAGCGTTGTGATAATGAACATTGTGTAGTAATGAGATTGATGCAGAGGTCAGTGTTGGTCCATGGAGGTACGCTGGGGCTTCACATGATTTGCTCTATTTCATTCTCGTCATTTTCCACTACATTAAACTAACCGACACACTGTATCATGCACGTATGGATTCTGTGGATTAAATCCAATAATCACAATGGCGTGCTATTGAATTGGTTTTAAGTTGTTCCGCTGTTCCCTGAGTAACATAACTTCTGCAGCGCTCTGACAATCTCAGCCCTGCCACTGCAGTCTCCCCCCCCCCTCACCTCTCTGCATTAAGTGTTGCTCCCTCTGGCTGTCTAACCGTGGGCGGTTCCACTTGCCCGGTCTTGATCTCAGGAGGATGAACTAATTGTCCTAGTGCTCCATTGAATGTACTCTAGAACAAACAGAGTTCACTTTTCAATTAAACATCTTGATGGAAAACTTTCTCCTCCCAGAATCAAGAATGAATTAAACTTTTCCCCTCCCATAGGATGTCGTAGGCACCATGATTTATAAATGAGCTATAAATGGCCCACATATTAACGATGTGTTATTTTTTGTCTCAAAAATAATGATTTTTGTATGCTTTATTCCATAAGAAATTGATTTTGTCCATAATGTATATTTCATTTGAATTGCCTGTATTGACATTGACAAATGCTTATTGTATAGGTTACATACATTACATTGCATCCATTTTCTTTTGACATTTTTGTAGTTTACATAGTCTAGGCAAGTATCGATCTCTCTCTCTCTCTCTCTCTCTCTCTCTAATGCTCTCTCTCCCCCTCCCCCCAGCTCCTCCCGTACCTGCAGTCCAACCTGACGGGCTTCAAGCAGCTGGAGATCCTGAACTTCCGTAACGGCAGCGTGGTGGTGAACAGCAGGATGAGGCTGGACCGCCCCGTGCCCCACAACGTCACCCAGGCCGTGCACTGCGTGCTGGAGGACTTCTGCAGCGCCGCCGCCAAGAGGCTGGACATCGAGATCGACAGCCGCTCCCTGGACGTGGAGCCAGGTATGATGGGGGGGGGGCGGGGGGGGGGGGGGGGGGGGGGCGGGCGGGAGGGGCGGGGGTGTGTGTGTGTGGGGGGGTGTGTTTGTGTATGTGTGGGGGAGTGTGTGTGTGTGTGTGTGTGGGCCTGTGGGCCTGTAGGTGTGTGTGCGTGTAGGTGTGTGTGTGTAGGTGTGTGTGTATGTGTGTTGGTGGGTGTGTGCGTGTATGTGTGGGGGAGTGTGTGTGTGTGTGTGTGTGTGTGTGTGTGTGTGTGTGTGTGGGCCTGTGGGCCTGTAGGTGTGTGTGCGTGTAGGTGTGTGTGTGTGTAGGTGTGTGTGTGTGTGTGTTGGTGGGTGTGTGCGTGTGTGTGTGTGGTGGGGGGGGGGTTGACTTTTAACTGTGCGCTCATTCAGTGAATGGTGATTTGGTCATGCCGGAGCGAAAAACATAATTTTGTCCCAGGCGTGGCGACGGGGGAATTCAGAGACGCTCAGTACACATTTACGTTAAGTCGGCTATAGCAGGCGCTTTAATCCAAAGCCACTATCAACTGGAGGATCGTTAAGGATCAAGCAGATGTTGCAAGGCATCTTGCTAAAAGGTGCTTACAGGTAGGCTGCGGACTGCGGCGAATGAGCCTTCTGGCTGGGAGTTGCACAAGTGTAAGTGTTGTTGTGATCATGTCTGACGTTGCTCCGTCAGCAAAGCTTCCCCCCAGGCTGGGGACTTCTGTGGAGTCGAACCTTCACAGTTCACCAGGTTTTGGGCAATTCTGTGCTGGTTCCTTTCTGCATTGATGGAATTACAGAAGAAAGAAATGCTTCACTTTTTTAATTATGTGCATTGCCAGAACTAATTTTGAATTAATTTGGCAGAATGTTCTGCTTCTCTACAGTCTTGCCATTGTTATTGATTTCCCATTAGGTAATGGTAACATGCCCTTCTCAATTGAGATTCATGCCTATCTGGTGCAACTGGTGGACACATTCCTCTACATCTTACGTTTGTTCTTTGGAACAAAGTGGATCTGTGGCAATGTTTTGCCACAGTATCACATCTGAATCTCTGACACTTTATTGGCACTTAGCATGCTTGACATCCCCTATAAAACCCAGATCTCAATTAGGCTTTTGAGGTCTTATCGATTCGAACAACAAGGTCACCGAGATGTCTGCCAACGGTATCAATTGTTCCTGTTCTGCAAATGGCTCCTCATTAAACCCCACGCCGTAGCGCATGCAGACGGCGTCCTTCTTCATCAATCACAACGTCCTCTCCCTCCTCCGCCCACTCTGTAGGCACTGAGGGACAGGTGAGCAACGCTGTTGCCTTCCCCCTGTTGTTGAATCAACAACTCCTTCCCCTGTTCTCCAGCCTCGTGTGTGTGTGTGTTCCCATTCCTTCCCCCCCTCCTCTGGGTCCTGTCTCCAGCTGACCAAGCAGACCCCTGTAAGTTCCTGGCCTGCAATGAGTTCTCGCGCTGCGTGGTTAACAGCTGGACGGGCGAGGCTGAGTGTCTGTGTGACCCGGGCTACGTCACCACCAGCGGCCTGCCCTGCCAGAGCACCTGCACCCTGCAGCCAGACTACTGCCTCAACGACGGCGTCTGCCAGATCATCCCCGGACACGGCGCCACTTGCAAGTATGAGGGCCGTGCAATTAAATGAACGAATGAATGAAGGGAATGAATGAATGAATGAATGAATGAATGAACAAATGAGTGAAGAACGCGGAGACCAATGAATACACATGATTGCAAGAACAATACAAAGATTGCCAGGGGTGATGAATGAATGAATGCAGGAATGTATGAATGACTCATGGCATGAATATGAATGCACAGATTAATGAATGTACAAATACGTTAATGCCGAGGCCAAATAATGAATGAAGGAATGATTGATTGACTAAATTCAACAAAGTGGGTTAGTAGTAATCCATTTTGACCAGTGGATTAATGAACAAATTCACGATTGATTGAATAATTTTGGGGGGTAAATGAATGAATGAATGAAGGACATCACATGACATCATCTTACACAGCAAAGGCGTGGGCCTAACAATTGATTGAATCGGTGGAGGGTTTATTTAATAAATGAATGAGTGAACGTGGGCTCACACAGCGTGGTGCATATACAGTAGTGGAGGCATGAGGATTGAGCCCAGCCTGACGTTGTGTGTTTCCTCCTCGTGCCACGGTGACCAGGTGTCCCGTGGGCAAGTACTGGCACTTCCACGGGGAGCGCTGCAGTGAGCTGGTGTCGGTGCCGCTGGACCCCTCCCTCATCGCCACCTGCCTGGTGGGCAGCCTCTGCCTGGTGGGCACCGTGCTCGCCATCCTCCTCTTCGTCAACAAGAAATGCGTCCAGACCAGAAAGGCAGTGACGTTGGTGTAAGTGGACGAGCCGATGCTTTGGGTTGCAGTGCGGTGGATGATTGGTCCGTGTTTGATTCCCATTCATCCACCTTTGTTCCTCTGCTCCCCTATTGCTCCCGCAGGCCCGGCCTTGCTCCCTATGCCTTTGACAATACTCTGAGAGAGAACCCGGTGTTTGACGATGGTATTTTGACCCAAGTGTCCACGTCTCGGTACCCGAGTTCGGGCTCTGGGTCTTCCCTGACCCAGCGGTCCGAGCAGGACACGTTTGCCTCATTTGAGAATATACATCTAAGTATTGAGGTACCCGTGCCGCCGCCGGCTCGCTAACATATTAACCTGAAGCCTTCGAAGGTGAACCAATCGCAGCTGGTTGTTGACTAACACGCTCTCTAATTAGTCTGGTAGCCTCGAGTTTAGCCTGTCCTCAGACTGTTTTGCTTGCGTACTAACGCTTATTAGAGAAGTGAGTCATATACAATGAGCCCATTGTATATGAAACCCTCATATGATGATTGATTAAAAATACAATACTTCAATCAAAGCCTCGGGCTGTGACTGAACTTCAGAGAGAAGGATTTTGAGATCAAACACTAGAATACATTCAAGGTAAGGTCTGCCAAGAGTGTTTTCCCTGTGGAATCCAACATGTACAGACTGTAACACTGCAGTGTGGACTTGTAGAAGGAGGAGCCTCTGCCTGTCCTCCCGGCCTCATGTTGATTGTACTGCGTATTCGTTGTCTGTCGGTCTGAGTACCTGTGTGAGCATTTGTGCGCGTGTAACAGTGAGTGTGGTTGATGTTGTGGTTGTGTGTTCGTCTGCAGATCCCCAGGCAGCTCTACACCAGCCGAGCAGAACGGTTAGTCTCTGGAATGGTGGACCTCCATCACTGCATACCACACAATGAGGTGAGGTCTCTCTGTCTCTCTCTCTCTCTCTCTCTCTGTCTCTCTCTCTCTCTCTCTCTCTATTTCTCTCTCTTTCTCTCTCGCTCTCTTGTGCTCTCTCTCTCCATATACTGTAAATATATGTCTGTCTGTGTGTGTGTATGCATCTATATATGTGTTCTGCAATGAACTACACAAACTTAATTGTGTGTATACTGTAGATACTGTGGTGTACATGCACAGTGTAAGGAAAATAAACTGTGGTCATAAGAACATAGAGTCTGAAAACCTGATAAACCTGAACCTGGCATTGCGTTCTGATCGTTAAAATCTAATTCAGCAACATAATACATTTCTTCCAGCTTTATGACGCCTGCAAAGGTAAGATGTGTCATCAGTGCATGTAGCCCATTTCTCTTTCGGACAGTCTGTAATCGCTGTCTGTGTTCCAGTATTTTCCCTGCTGATTAGAAACAAGAATCATCGTAAAACCAATCCGTAAACGGCTTTCAATTATATAGCCATATATAACAGATTAAGTCATGATTTAACGCCAATGAATACTCTCTGAATGACACCACTAAAGCACATCCTCAAAAAAAACCCTTATTATGTTCAACCACACCTGTATGGGCCATTTGGGGGCACTTACAGAACTGCAATACTTGCATCTATTTGTAATATCTATTCATCAACCGCTTTCTACTGCTCTGCTTCCTCGTAGACGCTGCAACCACCAAATAACCACCACAGGACGTGTTGTCACGTGAGGACTCTGGAGAGTGAGTGTTGTGATGTTTCAGTCCTCTGAAGATCTCTCCTCTCTCTATAACTTGCTTTTAACACACACACTAATGAATACGCTCACTCTTAATGTTTCCCTGTACAGTATTTAATTTTTTTGTAATTTTTGTCATCGGCTCGGAAATTACTAAAAAGTAACCAGCCGTAGGCCTGCATTGTACCATGAAATGGTGCTGGATGTGAAGGAAAGTGAACTGTGTGTAGTGCTGCTTGTGTCTTAGGCGAAAAGTGCTTTGGTTGTTACATGAAGAGGTGGACATACGTTTCCTTTAACCTAATATGTATGTATTTATATATGTATATCTGGCAGGTAGGACCCTCTCCTGCACATCCTTCATTAAGGTTTTTGTCTTTCCTCACAATGAGGCTTTTGTAAATAACAATAATTATGATTCTAACTGAAGGTTGTAGGCCTGTGTTGGCCTGTGTGCTGAGTTCTGTGTTGTTTTAATGTCCCTGTTAAAACGTTTCCCAGAGTCCCATGTGAATGTATGTGCTGATCACCTCAGAGAGTAAACTGTTAATGGAAAAATGGATTGTGTCCCACTGTGTGTAAACAACTTGTTCCTTTCGGTCGGCTGTTTGTGGTTTTAGAGCCATGGGTATTAATAGACCACCCCGGGAGATGGGGACATTTTTGTACATTTTATGGCAAAGAATAAACTATTTTTGGAAAAAAGTTAACAATTTCTTTGATGTATGTCTCTCTGTTTATGAAGCTGTCTGGCCATTACTCACACTTGGTGGTTATCGAGATGAAATAAGGCAAAAAAAGTTGAGTTGAATATGTGGTTGCAGCATTTATTTCCTATTCAAGTCCAGCACTGACATGGGCATAGAAGTCCAGAGGAGAAACAGAAAAAAATAAAATAATAAGTTCAACCAAATCTTTCACAAAATCAATATAGGTTCCAGAAATGTGAATTTCCGAGCTGAGATGATAACATGGTGTCAAACGAAACGATCAACTCACAGGAAAAATGCACACAAACACACAAAGGATTCCTGTTAAAAAAAAGAAAACAAATCAATATGACAAACGTGATCAAACGATGATTACAAAAAACAAAACATGTCATTACATCGACGTCAGGTGATAAAGAAGGCTCATTACATTTCATTTTCACAGCACTACTTCAAATGCATCTTCTACTATGTCAAGATGAATTCTATGTAAATATGCAAGTACGGTCAGAACTCGTTTTGTCATAATTCAAAGATATACGTTGGGTACAATCCTCTGCAAGTGTTTATGAGCGTACAATGATAATAAAAAGTAAACCAACACCGCTTTATTGATATGTTTAGAATGAAAGAAACGCATCACTTTTCCTTTTCATCCACTAGTTGCTTCACACATGTCATCATAACATGGAGTGTTGAAATAACATATCTTAATGCACCGAAGAACGAAGAAACGTAAAACCAGACAAGATGCAATCATCTATCTCTATTTCAAACACTTCCTAAGATTTAGCTAAAGTAACACTAGATCTAGTTGTCTTCGCTAGTTCAGCTGCTATAACGTTCTGCCGAGGGAAAGTAGTGCAGTGATATTGCAGTTTTAAGGCCTCATAGTAGCACATTTCATTCGAGCAATTACCAGAGAGGGCTGAATGCAGAAAAATGTATTACTCCTCACCGCTAAAAGAAAGAAAACCAAACGATAGCAAAAAACAAGTACGGGAACTGAAGCTCAACTGAAATCAACTGAAATGAAACACAAACTAAAAAGAACAAAAACAACAACTTGTATCAGAGTAGTGTAACACCAGCCTGTGTTTATGTGTGTCAGTGTGTACACCAGTGTGTGTTTTATGTGTATGTCAGTGTGTACACCAGTGTGTGTTTATGTGTGTCAGTGTGTACACCAGTGTGTGTTTTATGTGTATGTCAGTGTGTACACCAGCCTGTGCTTATGTGTATGTCAGTGTGTACACCAGTGTGTGTTTATGTGTATGTCAGTGTGTACACCAGTGTGTGTTTATGTGTGTCAGTGTGTACACCAGTGTGTGTTTATGTGTATGTCAGTGTGTACACCAGTGTGTGTTTATGTGTATGTCGGTGTGTACACCAGTGTGTCTTTATGTGTATGTCGGTGTGTGCACCAGTGTGTGTTTATGTGTATGTCAGTGTGTACACCAGTGTGTCTTTATGTGTATGTCGGTGTGTGCACCAGTGTGTGTTTATGTGTATGTCAGTGTGTACACCAGTGTGTGTTTATGTGTATGTCAGTGTGTACACCAGTGTGTGTTTATGTGTATGTCAGTGTGTACACCAGTGTGTGTGTATGTGTATGTCAGTGTGTACACCAGTGTGTGTTTATGTGTATGTCGGTGTGTGCCACAGTGTTAACCCCGTTCAGCCCGAGGGCGTCCCTGTCAAGTCTGTCAGATCTCTCTCTCTCTCTCTCTCTTTCTATCTCTCTCTGCCGGCTCACTTCAGCAGGACCTGCAGCATGGCGGTGGCGTAGGTGGGCCGCGCCTGCTTGCTCTCGATGGCGCTCCGCAGGTACTGGATGCCGTCGCAGCGCTCCCATATCTCCTCGTACTGCCGCGGGAGGATCTCAGCGCCGCGCTTCCTGGTCAGGCCCGTCTCCTCCAGACTCAGCTCACACATCTCCATGTCATCCTTCCCTTTAGGGGTGGTCAGGGGAGAGGAGGAGAGGGAGGAGGAGGAGGATAAGGAGTGAGAAGGAGAGGAGGAAGATGAGGAGAAAAGGAAGGGAAGAAGAAGAGAAGGAAGAAGAACCGGAAGTACAAGAAGGAGAAGAACAGGAAGTAAAAGAAGAAGGAAATAATGGAGATGAAATGGAGGGAAAGGAAAGGAAAGAAAAACAAGTGGCAGAAAAGGAAGATGAATAATAAATACTTCATTACACAGAACGCTGAAGCACAAACACGTCCCATGCAGTCTGTACACATGTAAGAGCACGGGGATGTAGTCAACACAACAGCGGTGAACTCCCCAGTCACCTGCCACCAGCACTATGGGCCTCTTGTCGGGGTGCAGCTCCATCTGCCTGGCGATCCAGGGGCCGTCGAAGTGCGCGTACCACCAGCCCTTCTTCTTGTTCTGGGGGTCCTTGTACTGGTCAGCCGGCCGGATGAAGGGGATGCGGAAGTAGCGCTGCTGCCGGTTCATGGCCACTTCCTGTGGGGCGGCCGTCACGGCGGGCGCCGGGTTCTGCTCGGCTGAAGCAAGACAACGCAATCCGGTGAAATGATCGCCGGCTTTTCTTTTTAGAAAGGGGCGGCGGGGGGGGTTTAGATTAAAGCTACATTCTGTTCGCCTTTCATCTCATGTTTTGTGAAGTGGGCTTAGTGGAAAATCCCAGCACCGATGGAAACCTCATAATAATAATAATATAATGCGATTCATCGCAGATTTTTTTTTTTTGGGGTGCAAACAAGAACAGAGGAAAGTGGGGCAGAAAAAAAAAAAAAAAAAACGTAAAGCAGCAGCAACAGGAGCACACATTCAGAATGAATCCTGACTTTCCCGGCGGATGCGTTTGGGGAAAGCCAGGTGGAGCCGCTCTCAGCCTCTTAGGGGCGCGTCTCGACAAGGTGAGGGGAGGCGCGGGAGTGATCCCAACAACACACATTCAACACCGCCACGCCAGCGCACTCCTTCAGCGTCTTTAACATCAAAAGACCAAAACAAGAAAAAAAAAAAAGCCAACTTTCCTCTCGGTGAAAAAAGGGATAAACATGAAAGCAAATAAAGATATCCTAGCACAGTCACAGGGTGTGCGCATGTGTGGCTGCCTTTTCATGCTTTTCATGCGCGTCTGTGTGTCTCTGTGTGTACACACAGAGACACAGGCCATGAAAGTAACTCAAATTAACTGTAAAATGAGTTCTCGAGTCGGAAATTGGAAATAAAAACAGGGCAGATGTAAGAGAGCCATAAAGTCCTGGCGTTTCATGGACTGGCTAAATGATGTTCGTTACACTCGTTAGTTCTATGTGGAGCGATGCTCTTCTCATCGCGGTGTTGGACGCTGGGAGGTTCTGGGCTCCAACCCTGTTTGTCTGACTGATGTACTTGCTGGCATTGCATTGGCTGTGATCGGGTACATCCGCGGTTATTCTACGGTTCTCTAGCCAGAGTACGGACACGAGTGACCTCAGTGAACCCGCAGGTTTTATCCAAGCTAATTGGTACCCGGCTTCATTATAACAGAGCGTGACTCTAGATGCAGCCTGTTGCACACAATGTAACACCATGTACAAGCTTGCATCTAAAAAAAAAAAAAAAAACCTCACCAAAATTAGAACAGAATTCAATTTAGAAAACATGAAATGCAGCCAAAGCTCCAGGGTTCAAGGGGGCTTTTCTGGAGTCACACAGAAAAGACAAACACATTCCAAGAGATTTTACAGACAAAATAAACTGCTTCATTTTAAATGGTACATCTTAGCACTTTATAATTGCTCTTTGTATCTTAGCACTTGGCACCATAGGCCAGTTGTATACTAGCAATAGTTAAGCTAGCAATTATAATGCTTGAAACTTGTTCTGGTGACTTCCTTACTGCATTAACAGCAACACTGTTTCACCTTCTTCTGACAAATGTTTGAAATGTGAGTTGCTTTGGACAATAGCGTGAGCTAAATGCCCTACATGTAATGTCAAAGATATTGCACTTTTGAAGTTTTCACTAGGCACTTGCCCTTAGTGTTCCCTGGTCGTATCTCTTGAGCACCTCACACACTTACAGGATTTGAGTCATAAATATGAATGATTGATATCACCGGGGCTGCCCCAGTAGATCAAAAGGCTTCACGCTGAGCCTGTAAACAGCGCACACCACCAGACCAATCGTTACTGAGTGTGGGGGGCCGCAGCAGGCTTGCTGAGCCCGCTGAGGCTGATGGAGAGCCTGTTCCAAGCTCTCCACTGCTATTGTCGGCTGGGGGGCCAAACCACGTCTCAATGGGTCCCCGGCACGAGTCGCTTTACGGCGATTTGGATACAAAAAAAAAAAAAACTAAGTATCTGCAAAAATAGCGATTAGGAAGAAAATGATCGGGGAAAGTGTTTCAACTGACCGTAGTCGGTGACACATTTGGGAGCCCTCTGGTTGTCGTCCTCGTCGGTGCGCTTCCTGTTCTTGGACTTCCAGGCGTGGTAGACCTTGAGCCGGCGGTGGAACTCCTCGCGGCAGGCCGCCAGCAGCTCGATGTCTGCCACAACGCAATGTTTCTTTCATTACTCCAAAAAACTCCTCCTTCATTACTCGAAACCGCAACTTTTAATAACTTCTGCTGCGCGGCATTGGATTTCGGGGCCGCCTCAATTATTACATGATCTAAAACGTACGTATGTGACTGTAGCCTACATGGGATCATGGGAAAAGCATAAATACTCGGCGTTTGAGCATTTCATTTTACCGCATTCCCAATAAACAACAATCCCAATAAACAATCATTACTCCGCTCAAACGGGGAGTATAACACACCGGCAGAGACTCCGAATGTACGACGGGATTTAAAAAGTCAGACTCCAATATTAAAGTCGACAAAGTGCCGGTGTGTTTCCCAAGGCCGCCATCCCACCAACAGTAAAACAGTGCTTTACCATCTGAAACGCAACAAACAAATGAATGTTCACAAATCAGCCAGATGTCCTTGCACCTCCCGACCCCCCCCCCCCCCCCCCCCCCCCGTGTGATGTGGCTCTTGAGTAAAGTGGTGCCATGGCTGCCACGCGTTCCTCTGCGTGCCTTTTTATTCATGCATCATATTTCAATCCAATTCAGGGGAGATTAATCTGCAAGCTCCAACTTCAATGTGACCCGTTTAATGAAGCCCTTTCCTTCAGCGTGGCTGCAGTCTCCGCGCCACAGCATTTCCTCGCGGCGCAGCACGTTGTCATGTGTGGCAGACGCACCGCATGTGTCATGGTGTGTGCGTGCGTGTGTTCATGTGCATGTGTGTGTTTTTGTAGATTAAAGTGTAGCTGTGTGTGTGTGTGTGTGTGTGTGTATGTACATATTTGTGTGTGTATTTATTTGTGTGTATGTGTGTGTGATCTGTATCTGTGAGTAGGTGTTTGTGTGTGTGTGTGTATGTGTAGGTGTGCATGTGTTTGTTTGTGCGTATTTGTGTTTACGTGCGTGTGTTTGTGTGTGTGTGTGGGTGTGCATGTGTGCGTGTGTATGTGTGTGTGTTTGCTTGCGTGTGTGCGTATGTGTGTTTGTGTGTGTGCGTGTGCGTGTGTTTGCGTGTGTGTGTGCGTGTGTTTGCGTGTGTGCGTGCACGCGCGTGTGTGTTTGTGTGTGTGCGTGTGTTTGCGTGTGTGTATTTGGCACGTAGCCGAGAGGCGGCGGCACCCAAATGACTTTTTTGAGGCGAAAAGTGTTGAGTTACAGAAAACCTACGCGAGACATTTGAATTATTAACCACAGATAAATAAATAATGCTGGAAAGACGGAGGGGGCCGAGAGGTGTGTAACGTGCATATCACTGAAAGCCCAGCCCCCTCAGCTCCTGGGGGGCGGGAAATGGTGTGTGTGTGTGTGTGTGTGTTGAGGCCCTGTTGTCCCACTCCTTACCGCAGGACGTGTTGATGACATCACGCAGCTCGGCGTACTTCCACTTGCTGAGGTCGTACTTTTTGACGCCGGCGGCAGCTTTGGTCGCCTGTACCTGAGGACCCCTGTTTCCACGAGGGAGGATGGGGGGGGGAAGGGGGGGGGAACAGGAAATAGAATATAACAACGTCCATAAACACAGAAGGAATGGGGCTGCCCAAGGGAATCAGCGAGAGAGAGAGAGAGAGAGAGAGAGAGAGAGTCTGTGTTGAAAGAGAGCCATTGCAGATGTTAATAGTCCGGTTAATTGCCGTTAATGCAGATGGGACACACACACACACAGAATAGATAGCGTTTCAAATATGGAAAAGGATAAGGCAAATGTAATTTTTTTTTGCAAATCATCCCCAGGGATTTCTTTTAAATCAAATCGATAAAAATATCACCATACATAATAAGATTGAACAGTCGGTACGAAACCCAAACAAACAAACAAACAAACGCCATGAGCAGGCTTGTCTGCGTACACTGCGAGACGCAGAGCGCCTCCCCGCACCCACGCAGCCCTGCACCGGAGCGTGATGACTCCCGTCTGACGCCAGACTGCAGGACACGCGTCGCAGTCAGCAGTCTGACCTTCTCGCTGCACACCGGGCGCTCAAAACGTATGTATGAACACAAAGCCCTTTCAATTTCACACACACGTAGGGGCCGTCCACTCCAAAGCATGAACCTCCATACGAGATGAGCAAGGTGTCTCTCTCTCTCTCTCTTTGTATACCTGTAGAGACTCATGTCATGTAGAGACTCATGTCATATAGAGACTCACGTCATGGAGAGACTCACGTCATGTAGAGGCTCACGTCATGTAGAGGCTCATGTCATATAGAGACTCATGTCATGTAGAGACTCATGTCATATAGAGACTCATGTCATGTAGAGACTCATGTCATGTAGAGACTCACGTCATATAGAGACTCATGTCATGTAGAGACTCATGTCATGTAGAGACTCACGTCATATAGAGACTCTCGTCATATAGACTCATGTCATGTAGAGACTCATGTCATGTAGAGACTCATGTCATATAGAGACTCATGTCATGTAGAGACTCATGTCATATAGAGACTCATGTCATGTAGAGACTCACGTCATGGAGAGACTCACGTCATGTAGAGACTCATGTCATGTAGAGACTCATGTCATATAGAGACTCACATCATGGAGAGACTCACGTCATGTAGAGACTCACGTCATGGAGAGACTCACGTCATGGAGAGACTTACGTCATATAGAGACTCTATTGAGACTCATGTCATGGAGAGACTCTATAGAGACTCATGTCATGTAGAGACTCTTGTCATGGAGAGACTCTTCATGGCTGCTGCTCTCAGCCACATCCACACGCTCGCCGCTGCGCTGGGGCGTCTAATTCAATAATGAGGAAGGATTTACTTCCTCTATTTACAGTCCGTGGCGCTAAGGGGCTTAATATCTGGGAGTCTGAGGGATTACTCATCTCCCAGCCCTGATGGGGTTGGGGATCCTATTATACTTTGATTATATATACTTTTTTTTTAGCATGGGTTGTTAATTCACACTAGCTTGATTAACAACACTGACGTTAGCGTCGTGCGGCTGCTCTCAGTGCTTTGCCGTCCTCCGCCGCGCATGGAAAGATATACAGATATCCACAGGCTGGGGGGGCGTGGACGTGGAGCTGGGGCTCGTACGGCTGGGAGATGAGCTCTGAGATGGATGCTTGTAGGTGGCCGAGGGGAGGGGGGCTGAGAGGGAGAGAGAGAGAGAGAGAGAGAGAGAGAGAGAGAGAGAGAGAGAGAGAGAGAGAGAGAGAGAGAGAGAGAAAGAGAGAGGGAGGGAGAGAGAGAGAGACAGAGAGAGAAGGAGAGAGTGAGAGAGAGGGAGGGAGAGAGAGACAGAGAGACAGAGAGAGAAGGAGAGAGTGAGAGAGAGGGAGAGAGAGAGAGGGACGGAGAGAGAGAGAGAGAGAGAGAGAGAGAGAGAGAGAGAGAGGGAGAGAGAGAGAGGGAGGGAGAGAGAGAGGGAGAAAGAGAGGGAGGGAGAGAGAGAGAGACAGAGAGAGAGGGAGAGAGAGAGAGAGAGAGGGAGAGAGAGAAAGGCGTTGGTAGTTGTGTTCCCTGAGAGTTAATCCCGTTTAAGTTCCTTATCTTCCTGTTTGAACTCAGGAGATGGAGCTAATGTGCGTGTATGTGTTAGTGTGTGTGGTCATGATTCGACTCACTATGTGTGTGTGTGTATGCGTGTGTGTGTGTGTGTGTGTGTGTGTGCTCATGACGAGGCAGCATGTCTGTGTATGTGTGTGCGTGTATTGGAATGACGAGACTCTGTACTTGCGTGTAAGTGTGCGTGCGTAGGTGTGTGCGTGTGTGTGTGTGAGTGCCCTAATTCATGTACATAGTGTCTCACCCAGCTTACCCTCTCTAGAGCATTCTGCCCTCTAAGGATGCCCAGTCACATGACTCACTGATTTAAAGGTCAAGGGTTACGGGGCGGCTGTGATCTCAGAGCCCTGCGTCTAAACATCGATGACTTCACCCCCACATCGATGAGTCGGCAGAAAATTCAATGTCATTTGATGACAACAGGACCTTGAGATACGTCTTCATTTTCACTTAAGTTTCATGCAATGTGATTTTTGAATCAGATTGTTGCTCCTTCAAATCAAAACAGAGCAGACCTACTGGGAAACCATTTTGACATGCAAGTTGGTGCAATGGACTAAAAACTGGAATTGAAGCAGATTGCTTGAAGCTACTGCTACGAAAACAAATTATGACGTATGCAAGGGTGAATTAAAATACTGAAATGTTATGTGGTCATTTTGATAATAATGAATGAATAAATGTAGTCATTTTTTCTTTTGAACATATTCTGCTACTTTCATAATGAACACAATGCATGTGCGACAAACACAAATGCATTGTCTGTAGCCATGGTTACATCCAGGTTCAGTGATGTGGTTATCAGCAGACACTTTTAAACCTTAGACCGAACAAGGACAGGCTGACTAAGCTCTGCTGTGACAGAACACACGACCACAGTGCACAGACCGCTGGCAAAAAGGCTCAATAGCTCAGAATACTTGACAAAGTAGGTACTTCATAAGCTTCCTCAAAAGAAAAAAAAGACGACATAATTCTATCACTCTTCAATTGCTTGCATGATTGATATCTTTGATATGAATTGATGTTAATTGATCTATCTCTCGAGGACAGAAGCTGTGATTATACCAATGGAGGATCAGGACAGGGGTGAGGGTGTGAGTTATTATTGGTATTGTTTGTGCGGTCGCTAGCTACGGGAGCTAGCTCACACTACAGGCGGTGGTGGCAATGAGAATGAGGATGATGATGATCAGGATGAGGATGATGATGGTGTCTTACATGCCCCTGGCTGAGGATGAAGATATAGGGAGACCTAAACCGAACTCCTCACTGGGAGAGAGCAGAGCAACAGGAGAGATGCAGGTCACACACGCATGCACAAACAACAACAACAACAACAACAACAATAACATCACAAAACAAAACAAAACACAACTATTCGGTGGCCAGATTGTTTACTCAGTATTTCTGTGCCTGTGCATTTGTATAACTTTGAATGTATGTTTATAAGCGTGTATATTTGTATGTGTATACGTGTGTGTATGCATGTATAAGTGTATTTGTTTTATGTAGTTTGTGTGTGTGTATGTGTGTATTTGTCAAAGTGTCTATATATTTGAGTTAGTTTATCCATAATTGTATAGGTGTTTGTGTATGTACAAGTGTCTATATTTGTGTAAGTATGTGTGTGTGTGTAATGGGAAAGTAAGAGTTTGTGTGTGATGGGACATAAAGTGTATGTATGATGAGCCAGTAAGTGTGTGTGTGATCCGCCAGTGTGTGTGTGTGTGTGTGTGTGTGTGTGTGTGTGTGTGTGTGATGCAACAGTGTGTGGGTATGTGTGTGTGTGTGTGATGGAACATTAAGTGTTTGTATGATGAGCCAGTAAGTGTGTGTGTGTGATGCGACAGCATGTGTGTGTGTGTGTGTGTGCATTTGAAGGGACAGTAATTGTGTGTGTGTGTGTGTTTGTGTGTGTGGTGGGACAGTAAGTGTGTGTGTGATGGCTGCAGTGTGTGTGTGTCGGGACAGTAAATGTGTGTGTGTGATGGCTGCAGTGTGTGTGTGTGGTGGGACCGTAAATGTGTGTGTGTGTGATGGCTGCAGTGTGTGTGTGTGGTGGGACCGTAAATGTGTGTGTGTGTGTGTGATGGCTGCAGTGTGTGTGTGGTGGGACCGTAAATGTGTGTGTGTGTGTGATGGCTGCAGTGTGTGTGTGTGGTGGGACCGTACCTGCGCAGGCTGGCGTCCAGCTGGGCCTCCTCTGTGATGAGCTCCGCCTCGCTCTGAGCGATCCTCATGGCCAGCTCCCGGTCCCTCCGCTCCTGCTCCACCATGACCACACACTGGGCCTGCTCCTCCCTGTCCAACGCCAGCTGGGCGTCCAGCTCCGCCTGGCAAGGGGTGAGGAGACAGGGGGGGGGGGGGGAGGAGGAGAATCAGGGGAGGAGGCGGAATGAGGAGAGGAGGCGGAATGAGGAGAAGGAGTAAGCAGGGAGGAGGAGGGAGGAGAAGGAATAAGTTGAGAGGAGGAGGGAGGAGAAGGAGAGAGGAGGAGGAGAAGGAAGATGAGGAGGAGGGGGGGAGGAGGATAAGGAGGGGGGAGGTGAAAGGGGAAGGAGGAGGGAGAAAGGCGAGGGAAGAGGGGATGAGGAGGAGGAGGAGGAGGAGGAGAGGGAGCAGGGGGAGGATGAGGAGAGAGAAGGAAAAGGATGAGAGAGGGGGAGAAGGGAGAATGAAGAGGAGGAGGAGGAGGAGAGGGAGTAATACAAGTTAAATGAGAAAGTGTTAAAAAAACGTTTTCCTCGTCCAGAGGAGAATAATTTTGACGATTTTAAGAGTTTTTTTAGGGCGCAGGATGGTGCAATGGATAAAGTGCTTGATTCCCAGTGGAAAAGTACTGCGTTTGATCGCCGAATGTCCCCAGCCGACCAGTACACCTCCTAGCTGTGAAAGAATCTACAATCGGTGGGAGATGGCAGCTGACACGTACAGAAAGACATTTGAACACGTTTTAACAAGGAGAACGTACAGAACGTGGGTTATTATTATGATTATGATTATGGGGTATTCACATGGTTATCTGTGGATACCTTCAATATTGGATTTCTCTTCTCTCTCGTCTTACTCTTGATTGGTAACGCCTATAGCTCAGCCCCTGATTGCAAAGTGTTCAAATTTGTCGAGGACGTTTGCTTTCCCGGTAAGTGGTTCTCCGGAAGTATGTGGACCACTTTGCCCATAGGGGCCGATATTGGTGAAAAAAAAATAAATGGTGTGAAACGTGGTATACAGGTCTTATTTCGCAGGGAGAACCTTTTTGCCTCATGGCTCCATCATGACTGTCTGGATTGGTTTTTCTGTTTTTCTGGGGGCAAACGACACATGATTTAGTACACATGCTCTACGGACATGTCGGAATAAATGTTTGGGAAAGGTTTTTGAAAAAATGGCAGACTTTTTTTTTGTGTGCAATTTTACGTAATTCACACAGAGAATGAGCCAGGGCATCATTTTGGGCCAATAGCTCCAAAAATGAAGCCACAGTGTCAATTTCAATAAATGCTAAGCTAAGCGCTAACGCGCAAAGAACACATATAAATGGCATTTGCTCTTGACCCGTGAGTCGGAATCCCTCTGATAAGGGGACACTAAGCTCATTGCGCTAACCAACACAAGGCCACGCTGGGGAAGAGTGGTGCTCTAGGGCTGTGAGTACCCTTCCGGACTGCTCGTTATTATTATTAGTAGTTATGATATATAATAAACTTTTACTTCTGTATGTCTGCTTGGGTGTAGCGTGCTGAGGGTGTTTCAGTTCAAATGAAGGAGTGCTAACTTTGTACATTAGCACTCCATGGCTGTGAACCAGGCCCTTTACAGTGTTAAAAGGTTTGTTGCGCGTAAACTTCTCCTTAGAAGGCGCATTATGCGGGTGAAAGGGCTGCCAAGAAGTCATTAAGGCCACTTGTCTAGACAAAACGACTGCATGAATAGAAAACACACATTCCTGGCTATTCCCAGGGGATAGTTAGCCATGCAAAGGTCAATATTAACTCACACAGTCGAAGAAAAAATGAATACATAATACAAATATGAATTAAAAAAAAAAGCATAGTGCGCTATCTTGACAATTGATATTCATATGACCTCATTAATGCATATATTTCCTTGCTCTCATTAACATTTTTTATGTGTCACAAAAAACAACTACAGGCTAATAAGTATGTATGTAGGTAAGTATGGATTCCATAAATGTACTGTCAAAACTGGGACACTGCGAAATTCAGTCCGATCCAAATATGTAAATCCAAATATGTCTGCATCCAAAAATAATGCAGACTCATGGCACACCATAAAATATACTTATCATTATTCCCAATAATTGTCCTTTTTTTTTCTAGGACAAAAACGGAAAACTAAGTTTCCAGAGAGGAAGAATATGGTAAAAAAATGACCCCCGCCCCCCGCCACCACCACCATTCCCCCGCTGCATTCGTTGAAATGTGAAGCTCAGTCTTCGGGCCATGGACTTGAAGAGGAATATCAGAGGAGGCTGATGACAGACTGATGTCAAGCATGTCACCATGACAGCATGCAAATACCCATGATGCCCCTGGGTGAGGGAGAAGGGCTGGCGTGGCGGAAGTGTGAAACGCACACGCGGGGAAACCGGCTTTGATCTCCATCTAAAGGTCTTCAGGCACAGCCTGCGCAGCGATAAAACCCCTCCAAATATGGCGGGGTCTGGTCGGCATGGGGACGCGGTCGGACGGAAGGATTAAGGGAAGATTTATGAAAAACCATCAAAGGTCAAAGGAAGAAGTTTGAAGGCGAGAGGAAGAAACGGTACAAAGTAGAGGTACGAAGAAAAAAAAAAAAGATTGCGCGAGATGGAGCAGCGATGGAGGGTGATATGTGGATCAAAGCAGCCGGTCAGAGGGTGGAAGTGAGAGAGGAGGAGGAGGCGGTAAGAGTTAGGAGGATCATCACCCCCCCCCCCCCCCCCCCAGTATTTGTGTCGTATTATCTGTAGGGAATTCAGAGGCAAAGGAGGTGAGGACAATGGAGGGGGGGGGGGGGGGAGCCGCAAGAAGCCATCGGGAGGAGAGAAGTGGAGGTCAAGGCGATGAAGGACGGGGAGGGTGATGAACTGGGTGGTAATGATAAAAGCCCCCGGAAGGCGCGGCGCTGCAAAGCGCTATTTTCCGAACAGATCCTCAGCAGGAAGTGGAGTCATCAATCAAGATGCAATAGAGGGGATGGGGGAGGCGGGGGGGCGGGGAAGGCGGGGGGGAGTGTGTGGGGGGTGTGGGGGGTGTGGGGTGTGTGTGGGGGGGGAGGGGGGGTGGCTGGAGCCCTGGGGAATCCGATCAATGTCATGAACCAAGCTGTTGCTATGGGAGACAGAGGGGCCAATGAATGTCTCACTCTCACAGAGAGAAGGCTGGAAAAGGGGAACGGCAGTCTGGAGTCTAAAAGTGTACTGCTGTATTCTACTCAAGCTAACTTTTGTGTGTGTGTGTGTGTTTATTGCACCCAATAGTGTATTGTAATTATAGGTGTAATTCAGTTTTGCTTAAAGGGATATTCCGCCATTTTTGGAAATAAGCTCATTTTCCACCTTCCCTCGAGCAAAACAATTGATCTTTACCCTTTTCCCGTTCATCCAGCCGTTCTGTGAGTCTGGCGGTACAACTTTTAGCTGTAGCTTAGCATAGATCATTGAATCGCATTAGACCAGCATCTCGCCCGCTTAGAAGTGATATGACGCGCCTCAAAGTATAGTCCCGGTATACCACCGGTAATAGCAGGTAATCACGTTGGTTGTATTGCCGGAAGAAGCCTACAGGGACTATTGAGGCGCTGTGTCATATCACTGCGCCCATGGTACCTTTGCAACTTTCCTTGATTATTACGCCAGAATGAGAGAATAGTTCTGGGTAAAATCAGCCTAGAAAATCGCCACGTTTCATTTTCCGTCGGTCTTATTGCACTTTCAAACTTGAGAAGAGACAAGTTTTAAATGGGAAAAATTCCGGAAATCGTAGTCACTTCTAAGCGGGCGAGGTGCGAATGGTCTAATCTGATTCAATGATCTATGCTAAGCTACAGCTAAAAGTTGTACCGCCAGACTCACAGAACGGCTGGATGAACGGGAAAAGGGTAAAGATCGATTGTTTTGCTCGAGGGAAGGTGGAAAATGAGCTTATTTCCAAAAATGGCGGAATATCCCTTTAATATGATTTTCTGAAAAAAAAAAGATAATAATCTGAACAACATTTTCATTTATTCTTTGCTTCATGTTTTGGTTTTGCTTTGTATAATAATAAGAAAGGCAAGTTGCAAAAGATTTGGTCTAAGATTTTAATCCAAGCAATCTCTCCTTCATTAAAGATTAGGTAAACAAGAATGCACTTAGTATGCATAGGGATTACTGCCCTAGAACGTAAGGGAGAGGTCTCACTGTTAATACGATATGAATATGCATATTTTGACTGGAGACAGCCTCAAAGTGCAGTCATAGTATGGGGTCGGATCACCTCACCAGAAACAACTACTTGCACTCAAATTTTGACCCAAACGACCCAAACCTGTCAAAGCAGCAGCCTGGGACTAAGACCAAGAAGCATTGAGCAACCTAAGCGGAGGAAATGGATTTGGATTTGTCTTTCCACTTTGATGCACAGAAGTGAGCCCGCAAGATTTGTAAAAGGAAACAAGGTAAGTGGGGCTTTTGAATTGCCCCACTTCCAAAAGCCCCAAAAAGCCGATGAAGATATAGAATATGAAATGACAAACGAGAGATTGGAGTTAAGATGTGTTATTGCACAGAAACAAACCTGGGAGACCTTCTCCTCGTCCTTTCGTTTCTTCCTCTCCTCTTCCTCCTGCTTCCTCTTCATCTCCATCTCGGCCTTCCTGCAGCAGGGGAGCAGGACAGGAGGGGTTCATCACGTCTTCTGGGCACACACTGAGCGTTTAGCGTTTCACCGACCCTCCGCTGCAGCGACTTACGTCCGCCTGTCCTCCTCCTCCTGGGAGCGCTTCTGGTCCTCCTCCTCTCTCCTCTTCCTCTCCTTCTCCATGTCCTCCTCGATGTGCTTCAGCCTCTCCCGCTCGTCCTCCTCCTGCTTCTTCTTTTGCATGGAGGACAGCAGCTCTGCCGAGCGCTTCACCAGCGGCTGGTACTCAGCGTCAATCTCCTTCCGGGTCATCGCCGTGGCCTGGAGGGTCAAAGGTCAGGATGAGAGTTTGCGGCCTACAGACACACACATACAAATGCGCACACACACACACACACACACACACACACACACACACACACACACTGTCCATTCTAAGACGAGATGAGATGTGCTTTATGAAACTCAGAAAAGAAAAGTGGGCATCCCAGCAGAAAATAAAGTTATACAAATAAAAAATTATAGATGATGATGATGGTGATGATGATGATGATGGTGATGATGATGATGATGATTACGATGATGATGATGATAGCACTTTCACAAAATATGTAAACAAAACAATTCTAAGTGGAAGCGCTGCTTGAATTGTTGTTTACTAATTGATTCTGAGAATAGGGACATGATTTGGAGTGGCAATGTGTTGCATTATGGGTACTACTGAAAGTGAAAGAGACGTGCTCATGTGAAAGAAATGTGAAGGGACATAACACTTTATGGGGATATTGCTGCTGACATAGAGACATATTGAGGCATAACACAGAGCCACTCAGCCATGACTGGGAGTCATAGCGAGATCTCCCTTATTAATTCTGCTCTCTGTCTGTGTATGAAACACATCCAGCTGTGTACGTCTCATCGCACACACACAGATAAGACCCATGGGATCCATCCATGCATGCTGGAAGTGGAGTCAAGAAGATACATGAAAGACAAGCAGATATTTGAAGCTCAAGAAGATACATGAAGGTCAACAAGGTACATAAGGGTCAATAAGGTACATGAAGGTCAAGAAGATACACAAAGGTCAAGAAGATACATGAAGGTCAAGAAGATACATGAAGGTTAAGAAGATACATGAAGGTCATGAAGATACATAAAGTTCAGGAAGATACATGAAGGTCATGAAGATACATTGATTTCAGGAAGATACATGAAGGTTAAGAATACATGAGGGTCAAGAAGTGCCAAACAATGTGGTATAGATGACGGCTATCTGAAGTTACCCCTTATGTATGGAATGAGCCTCATTCACATTTTGATTCTAAACCCTAGCTAGTGTTTAGATACACTGCATTAGCTAACAATTAACCAACAGTCAATTAACCATTAACTAAAGGTGAAGTTAGTATTTACTAATGGTGTTCATGTTAACTAAGGTATTAATTGATACATTAATTAATAGGGTTGGGATTAGGGTTAAACAACGTAAAATTAATTTAATAAATAAATAGATTAAATATTATATATAACATGTACATTCATTCTGTAGTTTACACCATTACCTTAGTTGACATGCACACCATTAGTAAACATGAACACCATCAGCAAATGATTACTAGGCCATTAGTTAACTGTTATTTAACTGTTAGACAATTATCAGTTCATTGTTATTACTACATTAACAAATTTTAATGAATGGTTCATTATTGTACCCTGATTGTAAAGTGTTAGTGATACACTTCAGATACATTAGCCCATGGCCATTAGTGCCGTCAACACCACGTTAGCTAATAGGCTGTCTAAGTGGACATGATTAGCTTCGACCGAGGGAGGGAGAGAGAGGAGAGCGAGAGAGAGAGAGAGAGATGAGCCAGAGGTACCATGTGTTTTGTTCTCGACTCTCCCAAGACAACTACAGGTTGTATGTAGTATGTACAGTGCTGCCTTTAGAATGCAGTGGTCATGGCTTCCACAAAGGTCGTCGAAGGTTTCCCCACCCTACTAACCGATATGGCTGCTTGGTGAAAAAGGTACATTGTGGTGTAGGTACAGTTCATGCAACGACTGCTAGAGTTACTGTGTCATTGTGAATGGGGACTTGTGTGTGTGGAACACATATGCAAATTTCTTTGTGTCACTTTTGCAGAGAGGTTCTAATAGAATTTGGTGGCCTATTGCACTGGGTGAGCTGGGATTTCATAAACCACTTAGTTTTTCCTGACATTTAGCAAAACAGTCTCAGTTAATTAAATCAGTGAGGAGGAGAAAATGAATGGGGTGTTACTCACCTCACATCACTCATGTATTCTATTGCTCTCGGGGTGGTTGAATATGTTCATTCAGTGGCTTTATATGCAGAGATGGGCGGTACAGTTCATTGGTTTGAGTGGATTCTTGTCTAAATGTGAGGCTCTTGTGCAGAACAGCACAGCGGTTAGGGTGAACAAAATGGTATGTGTTCGATCCCTGTTGACTGCAGTCGCACTGCACGCATCTTTGAGCAAGACGAGGCCTAACCCCGATACCTGCTGCAGTACTACATGCATCTAAGAGTCAGTGTGAGTCACTTTGCATAAAAGTAGCTGCAAAACGCCACAATAGTATTGCAATGTATGTGGGTTAGCATTTTTCTCAAAACCGTGTTGCAGTCATTTTAAATGGACCAACACACGGAATTCCGCCTCTCCAGAGGCAGCAGAAAGCTGATGATGGGTAAGACTGAGCGACGCCCTCACCTTGATCTTGGCTATCAGGGTGTTGATGGCACTGGCCAGCTCCTGGATCTGCTTGGCCATCTCCTGCTTGCCCTCCTTCAGCCCGTTGACCGCCTCGACGAAGCGCTCCATTCGCTTCTTCAGGTTCTGCACCTTCAGCAGGCCGTCAATGCTAGGGGGGCAGCAGAGAGGGGGCAGCGGGGGGGTTCTGGTCAGGCAGGTCAAGGAACCCCCCCGCCCCCCCCCCCCCCCCACACACACACACACACACACCCGTGATATGAACGAGGCCCTTGGGAAGGGCTTTCAAGGCCCTCGAATTTCTTTCGGTGATATTTTTGATGATATTCTTGATACTAGAAATGTCTGGATTGGTTTTAAAACATTGTTTGGGATGACTCTGGTTCCAGTTTGTAATGGTTCCAATGTCAAGTTTATGCAGTGAGCGTGCCATAGTCAGCATGCCTATTTTGGGGATGGGAGACAAAAATAAAGTGGAAAATAAACCAAAGCCTTGTGGTACCAGCAGGTCTAACTGTGTGCACGAGAACTCCTTTGAGACCACACCGATGTATCAAGAACACATACGCATTGCTCTTGCACTTTTAATAGAAACGCGGATTATCTTGATTTTTACAGGTGAGTGCAAACAGCAACACAAGCATTACGTTGCAACATTTCTCTACACCTGAGCATTCTGGGGGAACTTACAAGTCATGAATTCTCAATGAGGAAGATTCATCAAAATTCCCCAAGCAAGGAATCTGGGTTGATTGTGGGCATGATAAGCAGTGGCTGGTGATGAACTACCACTGGTTTCGATTCCCCCAATGTACACCACCCAAAGCAACACGCTTTTGGCTTGAGCAAGATGCCTCACCCCATACCTGACCCTTAGTGACTGAATTCACTGTCAGTGGCTAATACAATGTCAGACCCAGGAGGAACAAGAGGTGGGTGGAAGACATGGTTTGTAGTGAAAAGGCACAGCTTTCTGCAACCCTGTTTGGTCACACTGCACTGTTCTCTTCTGCTCCAGTTCACTTAGAGTGGGACTTCCTCTTATCACCTGTAGTTATTATGAGCTCACATGGACAAACTAAACCTTGCTATGCAGCAGCAACCCCCGGCTCCATTTCTTCCTCTTGCTGAACTTTTATAGATGACGTAGGCTCAATACACACTTCTGCATCAGCCCCCCAGTATAATTCAGCTTTTACAGGCTGCATCTTGTGTGTGCCTTGAAACTCTCCCGAAGGCTGTGCTGAAATGAAACATCTGCACAATGTATTATCCAGCCTTCTGTCTCGAGTGTCAAACAGACTTGACACAAACCTGAAGAGTGTCTACAGGCAGTGGAGGAAATGAAAGTGGAGGAGTGTGTGTCCACCACCACCACCACCACCACCACCACCACCGTGTCTGGAGGTGGTGGACGAATTAGATGCAGTCATGGGGACTCACCGGGCCTTGTGTTTCTTCTTGCACAGCCACATGCGCACAGTCTTCTGGATCTTGATACACGCCTGGGCTCTGTACTGCATCTTGTTCTTTACTGTGTTAGAGTCCACCAAAACACAAAACAACACTCAGGAAAACAGCTCCCATAAAACGTACATAGTGCAGAAAAAAAACACTTTCGGAAAAAAAACGCTTCTTCGGTGGCTTTATCAATTTTACTGCACCGAGGACGTTTTTGTTTTCAAACATTAAGTGTTATACAGTTAAAATGAAGCTGGCCCCTGTCCACTGTTCCTGAGGGAGATCATAAAGAAATTGACCACACCATCATGTATGTTTAGCCTGCGCAAGCCGGAGCCCCCCCGGAGAGACACTATCCCTTTCTATATTAACACAGAGGGCTGGAAGCACTCGCAAAGTAAGACCTTTACTTTGGGCTCCATTAGTGCATTCTTCACAATACGCACTGCCAAGGTATTTAATATTTATTTTTAGATGTGTTTTCCTATTGCTGAACACACACAAACAAAAGGCTATCCATTTTTTTTTCTTCTATTAAAAAAAAGAGAAACCGTCTCAAAAAATCGGTACAAACAGCTAATGTGTATTTGTGTGGCGTAGCGGTCACGGAACATAAAGCACATAAAAGTGGATGGACAAATTCTAATCACGCCCCTGAACATGGCAGTGTGGCAGAAAAGAAATGGGCTGTTGCAAATGGCATGGATATAAAAAAAAAAACAAGATGGAGTCAAGGTCTGTGTGTGCGTCTGGAAATGGACAAGAATCAGACTGTTGATGCACGGCCAACATCCACTCATCATCATAAAACAGGTATTTTTTTTACTCATATTGTCGTCAGAATTGACTTTGTTAGATGCTGGAAATCCATAACTTGGCAATGAGCATGAATTTATCAAATAAATCCCACTTTTTTGCCTGTGTCCTCTATAATATTGCCTTGAACGGCTTTCAGTGTGTAGGTAAATGGAGAAAAGTGTGAAACATCAGTTTGTTTTGTTGTCAAGGTGAGGCAAAAAATCCCCAGCACATGATTTTTCATTTATATAGCAAAAAAAATGGACTGGATGAATGTCTCCCACTCTTCCACAAAGTCAATCTTATTACAGCACAGAACACAGCGACTAGACAGCACAAGAGACAAACAAGAGATCAATTCCACCGTGTCCAGCGGTAATACAATTCAGAGGAACCAGCACTGAGGGACTGAAACAGCAATTACAACATATGGGTTGTTGTACTTGACACGGAGGTCCACCCTGTAATGATGGCAAAAAAAAGGCTAAGAGAGATAACTCAACCAACCATGAAGTCATTGACATCAGCCACCATTTTAATGTGTTGCAGGTAGGATTTGAGGGTTTTAAAGAGAGAGAGAGAGAGCAGAAAAGAGAAAGAGACAGAGATTTTGAAACTAAATACCTCTCCCTCTCCGTTCCGTCCCTACGTTTCTCCCCCATGTGAAGAATTGCATTTCGCACACCGGTAATTGAAAGGTAAAATGGATTCCCTGAACCAATCACAGAAGAGATGCCCCGATTGTTCAGTAATGAGCCGGAGTGGTCTAAAATCTAAATTGGCTCATACCAAGGCCCACGGCTTCAACTCAAAACTGATATTCTCACAGCCCATTTCACTCACTAATAGCTGCCATTTCTTAAAAATGATGCTACAGAATAATTAAATGATATCCCCTAAATCTTCCCTACAGCACCTTTATCTGTGATCTTCCCAATGGAAGAAGGTTCAAAGGTTCAAAGGTTCAAAGGTCTTTATTGTCATTTGCTCAACAGATACAGCGTACATGTTGGCAATGAAAATCTTAAGTCCCAGGCACCCCAAAACAACTCAATAAGTGTCTAGAATAACAGAAGAAGAGAAAAACTAGTGCAATAAAAAAATAAAAAAAAAAATAAAAAAAAAACAATAATAATAATAAAATTTATATACAACATGATAATAATATAAACATTGAAACATTAAACATTAAACATTAAACATTAAGGTGCAGAAAGTGTAAAAGTAAAAGTAAAAGTGTTGAATTTATATTTACATGTGCAGTTGAATTAGCAGCAGTTATGGGGAGGTATGGACCGATATGGATTAAATAATATAATTAAATAAATATGAAAATAAATATTTTCCTATAAACAGATGTATTGACCTTCACAGAGCTCAGGAGTTCAACAGTCTTAGGTGAACACCATGAGATGGTGAGATGTTGACTGTAACTCCCATTTGATAACAAACAAGGTGCACCACTAGTATGTGTACCGTGAGGTGGTGAGGTGAACGTGACTCACGTTTGATAACAGACAGTGTGCACCATTGCACCTTCTTCCATCGACTGCAGATCAACCACTGATACACCTTCTTCACCAGCTCCGCCAGATGATCGGGGTCCGACTTCATAATCTGGTCAAACTCTGCAAACTGGCACACAGACACACACACACACACACACACACACACACACACACACACACACACACACACACACACAAACAGAAATACACACACAGGCACAAGCACATACACACACACACACACACACGTACACACACACACACACACACACGTGCACACGCACGCGCGCACCCACGCAAAGGAAGAATAATTGGAACATTGTGTGGATTAGGATCTCATGTGAAGCATTGCAGACGTCATGACTAATAGCAGTGACTGATCAACTCTCTCTACCTTCCCCGGGCGGAAGAACACTCTGGTCAATCCAAACTTGTAGTCATTTGCATTCAGCCCCAGGGCTTTGAATAACGCCTAAAAACAAAGAGCACACGGAAGGAAGAAACACAAATGCAGGGATTCAGCAATGCAATGCTCCTCTCTCTCTCGCTGAAACCCCACGCTAAATAGGCCACATCAGGTTATGAATCCTTCTAAACACAAAGTAATCGGCTAATCGCTCATTTTCCATTCATAAGCTCATTTGTACCCAGCCTGTATTTTCCTTTGAATATGATCAGCGTATTACAACAGTGAAGTTTACGACGGCGACAAAGCAAGGAAAAACGCAGCTATGCGACCAGACGCAGACCGTAGGGGTCAGAGGGTGTGACCCTGCTGAGGGGAGGCCTAACGGACACGCGGAGGAGGAGGCCTGCCTGAAGGTCCTCCAGCAGCAGGCCAGGCCGGCCGGCGCCTGGGGGCCCACCTTGCAGAAGAGCCGGGGGTCCAGCCGCGTGAGCTTCTCGGGCATGTAGCGCTTGTACATGTTGTAGAGCTCGTGGAACGGAGCCCGCGAGGGGAACCCGCCCTGCATCAGGTCCAACACAGACACCATGCCTGGTAACACAGACAGAGAGGGAGAGAGAGAGAGAGAGAGAGAGAGAGAGAGAGAGAGAGAGAGAGAGAGAGAGAGAGAGAGAGAGAGAGAGAGAGAAAAAAAGAGAGAGAGAGAGGGAGAAAGGGAGAGAGAGAGAGAGAGAGAGAGAGAGAGAGAGAGAGAGAGGAAGAGAAAGAGAGTGAGAGAGAGAGCGAGGAAGAGAAAGAGAGAGAGGGAGCGAGAAAAAGAGAGAGAGGGAGAAAGGGAGAAAGAGAGAGAGGAAGAGAAAGAGAGAGAGTGAGAGGGAGAGAGCGAGGAAGAGAAAGAGAGAGAGAGAGGGAGAAAGAGAGAGAGAGGAAGAGAAAGAGAGAGGGAGAGAGAGAGAGCGAGGAAGAGAAAGAGAGAGAGAGAGAGAATTAAATAAAGTATTATCAGCAGTAGCTAAGTAGATGAAGAAGTTGAAGAAGTTTGAAAAAGTTTTCTTCATCAACTGCACTCTGTGCTACATCCAACAAGCAGCCCCTAAAAATACCATGCACTCTTAAAAAAAATGTCCGAAGCATTGTTCCAAGTTGTGTGTGTGTGTGTGTGTGTGTGTGTGTGCGGCTAGCTAGCACCTCCCCCTAATATAGATGAATACAGAGTGATCTATTGTGCTTTCAGTATTCTGCCGATGCGCGTGTCTCTTTCGAAAGGCAATGTTAGAGGTTCACCTCCCACAGGAAACCATCCAGCGCGTGTAATCATTCACACCCTCCCATAACTAGACTAGCACCACATGTAATTATACTGTGTCTGTCTTGGGATATGAACACAGAATATTATATTACATAGTGATGCACCGGTATATTTATATATTGTTGTTGGCCGTACCAGAGCACTGCAGCTGGGAGAGGATCTGGGCTCCCTCGAACTGGTGGCTGACCATCTTCAGGTTGGGCTTCACACAGCGGATGAAACTGGAACCCTGTAGAAGGCCCGCGGACGCAGTGACCGGTGTTAAACATGCCCACCGACGATGCAGAGGATTTTAAAGCGTCGCAAGAAGCTCAGTTGTTCAACTCGAATTCGATGAACCGCAGCATCTGTGTGTACTTATTCGGGACCACCATTTTTCTTTGCTTGCACTACTGCTCCGCGGCGTTCATTGTATATATATTTATAGTTATATCACTTATATTTTAATACAGTTTTTCTTTGCATCTAATTACACCAAGTCAAATTCCTTGTAGGTGCCAACCTACTTGGCAATAAACTTGATTCTGATTCTGATCTGCGTCTCATTGAAACACGGTACAAACACTGCTCCTTCTATGCTCCCCTATGTGTGTGATATAGGTGTGTGTATATATATGTAAATGTTACTGGATGCCAAACATTTCCCTATGGGGATTGATAAAGTATCTATCTATCTATTTATCTACATCTTAACGTCGCAGGGAAACACAGGAGTGAATCCACTGCTCTTAACTGCGGCAAAAGCAAGGACCGGTGTATTTTGTGTGCGGTCAGTCTGCCCGTGGCTCGCATCGCGACGTGAACAGGACCTCTCTATTACTCACCGTGCTGCGGAGCTTCTCCAGGAGCAGGTTCAGTTGTGTCTGTTTGGAAAAGTACAGGAGAGGAATCCCTCTAGAGTCAGTCGTTTGGGTCACGTTGTCATTCAATGTCCAAGTTTACTTTAAATACAGTACAGCCACTAAAGAGGAAGTCATGCATCACTGGCTGCCAACAGAACATGTTGGCAACCTGTGTTGGGCAACGCATGAACCTGTATTCATGCATTGACATATATATATATATATATGACAGATAATATATGTAAAAAAAACCATTACTGTAAAAAAAACAAACTGATAGCTATGTGATTGATGACAATAATGATATCATAATGTATGTTCATATAATGACACACCATTACAGCAAATTACTGACATTCCTACTACATTTTCTTGTTATGTTCTCTATTTTCATATGCTCTCTCATGTTTTGTACATTTTAGCACTGCGTCATTTCATGCACCATTACACTTTGTATGTATAGCTCTGCCCTTTGACCTGTCTCCTATGAAATAGAGATGTATAGGCTCGCTGTTGGTTTATTTAAATCACACACACACACACACACACACACACACACACACACACACACACACACACACACACACACACACACACACACACACACACACACACTTCCATTACACAAGTTTCTCTTTATCTATGTATTTGGGATAAAAAGCAGAGCAGGTGAATTAAAATAAATGTTTTTCGAAAAAGGACACAAAAGAAGGGAACAACACTACAAACAACAAACTTTGCCCAAATTCACAGAAGGCAGACGTCTCGACACAGACATTGATAATTTTTGAGACATTGTTCCTATCAGCACTGTCAGTTGCATTCTTTGTAAGGGGAGTGTACCTCCCTGTCAGAAAAATCTGAACAAATATTCTTGCAACCAGTGCGCTTGGGAGTGGATGAAGAGAATGGTGCCTGTGGTTCTTTCTGTCTCTGATGGCTCGGGTGCAAACACAACATGGCCAGGTAGGCCTACACGATCCAATGTGACTCATCACTGTTATGCAAGAGCAAGGTAAGCCTTCATACTTTCACTCACTCTGTTATCCTCATCTGTCCAGTACTTCTCGAGCTCACTTCGATCCATCCTCATCTTTTCATTGAACTGTTTTCATCTTCATATTTGCTGATATTTCACTTTTTATTAGTCGTATTTATTTTAATCTTCCTCTGTTTCATTTGCCCCGTCCAGTTTAATGTCCAGGCCGTTTTTCCTCATATCATCAATCATCATCATCATCATCATCATCATCATACCATATTTTTACCCACTATTCTGGGAGCAGAAGAAGAAGTCACATTAAGATGAACGACAACGTCTTCAGTAAATTAGGTTGGAGATCTTTGAAAGAGAGGACTGAACGTGGCCATACACCTCCTGTGTTTTACAGGTGCTCATGACAGCTAGTTTTGTCATTTTCATTTGGCGTGTCAGATGTTTTCAAATGCATGCTTTGGCACTATTTTTAATTATAGTCTCTTTGTATGAACCTCTTGCTAAAATGAGGTCAGCGTACATGATGTTATTTACAGAAGAATCAATTATGCTTGGGTAATTGAAGTCATGTTTTAAAAATTAATTACAAAAATAATTATTACCCATGCTGTATTAAAATGTAACCTAAAACCATAATTATTTTTTGCTTAACGCTAGGGTAGGCAATTTGCAGAAATCAACCAGAGTATGCTAGATTTTGAAAGTATTAAAAATAAATATCCCAGGCTTGTGTTCAAAGCGTGTGGTAGCTTTAGCTTTAGGTCTGCCAGGCCTTATGGATGACTCCAGTCACGTGACTGCATGGGGACAAGTGTGCACAGGTAGGCTGCTAGGTAGGAAGAAAGGCTGGTAGGCCATTCGGCCATTTCATTCAGCAGGCTTGTGATTACTAATTACAGGCTTCTGACAGCCACGCAAACCAGATTTTTGTCTTTAATTGGCAGAGCATTAGTTTTTTTGATTGCAGTCGGGATGAAAATAATTATGAAAAAAAAAAAAAAAACTAAAATAATTGCCTATGCTGGCTTTCGTGGTCACACACACACGCACACACATGCCCGCACAAAGACACACAGACACAAACACACCCACACCCACTACAGACTACACACACATGCACACACATGCACACATGCTTGTTGAGCATTGAGCAGGGTTGTGCTGTGTTCATCATGCTTGTGGCCCTCTTTAAATGAATGAATGTATAAAATTATGTATAAACATGTATAAATGTATAAATAAATTAACGTCACAAGCCCCTCCCCCGCATCCCCCCCCCGCCCCCCCCCCCGCGGGCATACCTTGAACTTGTTGCCCCACGCTGATGAAGCTCAGCTTGCCAGCCTTCTGCTTGGAGTCCTTGGTGTTGTTCTCAAACAGCTCGCGCACAAAGTTGTCCTTGGACTCGCACACCAGACACTCCAAGGACATGTGCAGCGAGTCGTTGTTCTTCTCCACGAAGCGCGTCTGCGGCGCCGCGTGCATGAGGACAGTAAAGTAAAGCGACCACCCAGAACAACACACTCACTTTTTCAGCAGGCTCACGGAGGCCCCTTGACCGTCAATGCGGCTCACAGCATTGTCGCGTGGCCACAATGGGCCGCTTTTTCACCGGCACTCCTTTTGGGCACGGTGTAAATAATCGCCCCATAGCACGGGGGACATTTTCAAGTCCTTCAAACGTTGACGAAGGTTATTTTATTCATAAAAATGCATTATATAATCATATTCATATAGATGCAATGAAATCACATTCAATCACCACCCGAAGGTGTATCAGATGTAATAGTAATGTAATGTAAACGCGGTTATGTGTGTGCGCGGCGTACCGTCTCATAGCAGACCGCTCCGCAAAGTGCCTGACGATGAATCCCTCGTCGTCACGGACGTTCCGGTGAACGGCCAGCTTGGATTTGCGAGGAACCTGATAGGTGGACACAGAGCAGGGGCGGGGCCTTAATGGCGAGTGCAAGTCATTCCTCTAAGTTATCGCCACAAGTTAAATCTCAAGTGGCATTTGGTTGTCACATTTATTTTTTTTTTACTGTGGCCATCTTCTTAAATTCATAGAGAATATTTCAGAAGAAAGGTCAGACACAAAAGTAAAATTGTTTTCAAAGGTTGGTCAGGAGGAAGCGCCCTAAGTCCTGAGTCCTGAACATTTCTTCGGATTTAGGGGGTAAACTTTGTTAAAGTTGGCTTAGCTGACTATAAAGCCCATGACTATCAGATGACGATCAGATGTTACATTCAGGAGAACCATGGATATCCTCTAAACGTTTGCCTCAACAGCTCCATATTATTTAAGACTGAGAATGAGTAACGATGTCTTTGTCATTGGCTTTCCTTCAAAAGTTTATCCTAGAATAATTCCAGGAGAAAGGCCATAAAACAATGAATGGTGTGGGCGTACGATAAAGCGTTTGAAGGATAGCAGACATCAGAACCAAAAGGTCTTACTGTCAGCCTGAAGTGCTTGCTGTGCTTGCTGTGAACCGCCACAGCAAAGTGCTGGTCGCTGGGCTGAGGCAGGCGGTTCTCCTCATCCAGTATGTCCAGGATCCCCACCAGCTTGGCCTCCACCAGGTCTGACCAAGGAACCACAAACACTCCTGTTCATATTTCAGACACCCTATAATGTTACAGCAAACAGTAATCACAAAGCCGCATTTCCCCCGAAAGCGGAATTAATACAAAGCGTTTGCCGGGGAACACATCAAACAACAACAATTTATCCAAATTGCTGTTCTTTAAAGGGCAGACGATGTGTCGAGTGCACGTGTGCATATGTGACATTTCCATCATAGAGGAAATCGTGTTTCTCCTCTCGTGGTGCTGTTTTGTTTGGAGTTTTGACTATTCAAGCCACGACGCCATTGTCGATTCATGAGCCGTGTTTCAACAACAACTCCTAAACAGGCCTTTTCGAAAACATTTGCATGAGATGAGGTGCTGAATGATGAATGTCTGTCCAAATGGGGACTCCACTAAATGATATTCACACACATCACTTAACCCCGCACCACCTGAATAATCACAGCCTCTGACGTGACGCGCTTCACCCTTTTCATGCTAACACCCATTGTGGGACGAACGCAAACAGGGGATTGGTCATAAAAAAACAACAACTGCTAAGCCCTCCTGGAAGCTCATTTCAGTCTCTCCCCTTCAGCGAGATAGAGACGTCAGCTTCCCACGTAATGAGAATAGGGGTATTTCGGTATCCCCCCCACCCCCCACCCCCCCAGCAATGCCAGGGGACTATTTTATCTTGTTGTAACATCCCCACACTGACACGCACAGCAGCGCAGTGACAGAGCAGACCCAACGGTCCGCGGAGAAAAACCAACGGCGGGGACGCGGGGGGATATTTTTAGCCCCCGTTCACAGTGACATGTCACTGTAGCTGGTTGTGTGGCCCCCCGGTCAGCCCGGCCTCTGAGCACAGGGGGGGGGGAAGCCCCCTTCACGGCAACACCTCAGTGTAATGATGCAGCCGCTCCTCACTCGGTGACCGCACACCGCGGAGGGCTTCAACATCGAGGGGGGGGGGGGGGGACCACAACAATAAAAATCTATTATAATGACACGTTGACGTGTACGCGAAACCATTGGCGTCGACGCTGAGGGGGCCAGGGGGCCGGCGGCTCCCCATGATTTCCCCTCCGACTCCCAGACGTCGCAAGTTGCGAATCGATATCCTTTGTTTGGGATACTTACTGAAAAAACACGCACCGGTCACTCTCGTCCACTCAGGGACTTCATGCCCACAACGCTGTTTCCCCTGTCGTTGTCGCTTCAGCTGGGTTGACCGAGGCGAGGGGCAATACCAAGGATGGACCATTGAGAGGCCACAGTGTATGTCACCTTAGCATTTCACACAATGTATACCGACAGATGCACTCCTTGGCAGACACCGGTATTATGGTTGAAGTTTAGGTACCCCGTGTTTACAAAACTATTGACTTATTGCCTAGAATTACAGGCTATTGTTTACCTAGGACTAATCCTTTCCCCGAAATTAAGTTTTGAAAATAAATTGGTTATTACGTTTATTCTTGTTTATGTTCCCCTAATTCGCTCTCTCAAATTCCTTCCCGGATCAACGCCCTGATGAATATAAATGCATACGGAATTCAGATGACAAAGATTGCAATCATACGTTGATTGAATAGTCGAGGAAATATGGGGAGCCTATGGTAAATGGAGATTAATATTAATCAATGTCATATAGCCTGAGATCCAAACTCTCCCTACACGGGAACACAGGGCAGCTTTAACAGACAGACTAGTCATGTATAAGATAAAGACAGGACGTGGGTCTATTCCACACGCAGCAATTAACCAACGCTTGTGGCCTAGCTTACAGGAATGCAAACTTATTTCTTGCTTCCTTTACTTCCCTTAATTGTAAGAATCTAATCTATTTCACCGTGGTCAGCGTCATGGCATGATGCATATGAACAAATGACGCATGACAACATGTTATATTACTCGTTGATTCAACCTTACATTGGAAATGACAACATGGACAGAGCATTTTGAAACGCCGGTCAATCTTTCTATCTTTCCATTGAATCAACAGCGAAAAAAACTGTGCCTCTGAAGGGAGTCCTGCGCCCCCGTGCCTCTGAAGGGAGTCCTGCGGCCCCTGTGCCTCTGAAGGGAGTCCTGCGCCCCTGTGCCTCTGAAGGGAGTCCTGCGCCCCTGAAGGGAGTCCTGCGCCCCTGTGCTTCTGAAGGGAGTCCTGCGCCCCCTGTGCCTCTGAAGGGAGTCCTGCACCCCTGTGCCTCTGAAGGGAGTCCTGCACCCCTGAAGGGGAGTCCTGCATCCCTGTGGCCTCTGAAGGGTGTCCTGCGCCCCTGTGCCTCTGAAGGGAGTCCTGCGCCCCTGTGCCTCTGAAGGGAGTCCTGCACCCCTGGTGCCTCTGAAGGGAGTCCTGCACCCCTGTGCCTCTGAAGGGAGTCCTGCGCCCCTGTGCCTCTGAAGGGAGTCCTGCACCCCTGTGCCTCTGAAGGGAGTCCTGCGCCCCTGTGCTTCTGAAGGGAGTCCTGCGTCCCTGTGCCTCTGAAGGGAGTCCTGCACCCCTGAAGGGAGTCCTGCATCCCTGTGCCTCTGAAGGGTGTCCTGCGCCCCTGTGCCTCTGAAGGGAGTCCTGCTGCTGCTGTGCCTCTGAAGGGAGTCCCGTGTAACAGGAGCCCCTGCGTGTGCTCCCCCCCCCCCCCCCCCCCCCCCTCCCCAGAAAGATGAACTCTCCTCATCCGTCTGTTCCCTTCTTACACTTCCAGGACGGTGTGAAACAGGAAGCCGCCCTCCACTCAGACAGCACAGCCACACAGCCTCCTCATGCTTTTCACCACTTCCCTCAAACTCAGAATGCTCCAGTGTTAAACCGCGTCGGGTGGATTTGCAACTCAAAGAGCAGTGAAAAGCACAAAGAGGAAGTGTTTCAAATGCTTTAAACCTGGATACCTGGAGGGCATAAGCCACAAGAGGAACAGGTACTGTGCCATACTGAAGGTACCGCAGCATAGGTGCCGTACTGAAGGGATCCTACTGTACCTATGCAGTCCTGGTTGTCAACGTAGTGGACCTCGTTCACTCCCAGACCTTCTTTTTTGGTACGTTCTTGTTCCTGTTTGGTGGGACAGACAGGCAGACACACAGACAGACAAACAGGCAAGCGGACAGACAGGCAGGCAGACAGACAGACAGACACACGGACAGACAAACAGGCAGGCGGACAGACAGACATACAAGAGACACACCCATACACACGTA